>JBAMJV010007477.1:0-84216 GCA_037951105.1 Echinarachnius parma
CATACATTCTGGACGAGTTTGACTGGTTGGTAAATGTTTGTATGGACCCTTCTGTGCAATGATGCTTGCGTAGGCCTATCTGTTATATATACTGTAGATTAGATTATTAGTTATGATTATTAAAATATGATTATGTCATTACGTCTGTATTCTACTTTGTCACACCATTTGGACCCCCTTAGAACCGATTACCCCTTCGACCAATAAGCCGTTGGATCAATAACCCTTCAGATTAGTGGTTGGACCAATAAACGTAGGTCCAAAGACCAGTTGGACCACTGATCCGTTGGATCAATTAATAACCCTACCATCATGTAGGGCCAATGGCCACATGGAAAATTACCCGCGTTCAAATGACGTCGTCCAAATGACACTCCATACCAATAACCACTGAGACAAATGTACCCGTAGGTCTGATGACCCTACTGACCTCTGACCCATTGGACCAATATGCCGTTTTCTATCAGACCAATAAACACTGAGACCAACACCTGTATGTCCAATGAACTTATGCCATGGGTACATGACCCGTTGGACAAATTGAAACTATCATCATGCAGGGCTGATGGCCATGTCACCATTGACCCGTCATCGAGACCCGACCCGATGTACCTCTGACATGTTGGACCAATTGCCCGAAGACCATTATGAACAGTGAACAGTACAGAAGTAGAAACGACCCTCAATGCCAACGGAGGTCCGACTAGAACCTCTAAACCATATCCCTTAGTCTTAGAATTGACCCTATAATTATCTAGGGCCGAAGGCCATGTGACCAATGACCCGTCGTACAAATGACCATCAAGACCAATAACCACCGAGACCAATGTACCCGTAGGTCCGACGACCCCATGGACCTCTGACCGTTGGATCAGTTGCCCGAAGAAAATTACCTGTAATCATTCCAGAGCAATGACCTTATAAACACGAGCCGATGGAGCAATGAGCCAATGAGCCAAATCAGTTGGTCCAACCATAGACCTACTACGGTCCAACTGCCCTATGGATATCCAGGGATCTGGGAGTGTATCTGATCCGCCATATAAATGACCAGTTGGGCCACTGTACTGTAATAGGACCAGTCATCAGCAGTACCAATCATTTGTGTGATCTATTAACTCATGATTACTCTCATTGCGCTTTCGGCTGCTGGTCCTCGTCTGCTTCACTAGTAAATCCATCTTTCCTCTCCGAGTGAAATGTAGCAGATCCCAATTCTCATATGGTATCATCTATGGAAGAAACCCGCTTCCAATCCGCTGGTGGGGTTTGGTGGGGCGCAATTGACCACCTTCCCCTTGAGTATTCGTGCCCCCTTTTACCCCCTCCCTCTTTCCCGTGCTAAAATACAATGATAAAGACATTCAAAACATGTTAATTAGTCTAGTTTCATCTGGCTCACCACTGAATGTGTTATTATTGAGCATGGTCGTACCCATGATTTTTTTTCAAGGGGGTGTTTTAGCTTCATTCATTAGCGTATAGTTGGGTGTGTTTGAATACCTAAAACAGTCATTCTTTCGCTAAAGGTGGTGTTGGAACACCTTAAACACCCCCCCCCCCACCCCCCCCCCCACAATAACAATCAATAGCAATATCAAATTCATCGGTAACGATCGGACTAGGGTGATCTATCATGGTTGACTATATGTTTTCAGTCATGCAGGAAGAACAACGCATATAAATCAATCACCTTGGATAAATGTTTATTTCATTAGCTTCACACCTACGCTTTATTTTCATTGCAAGAAACGATGGATTCATCACTAAGGTAAATGTGTCTGACATAAATGTCAAGATGTCAGACAGGACATTTGCTTGACGCTTAGATGCCCAAGTTATAGATTCTGTAATAAGTTCTACATTGATTGATTCTGCTATGGCATTTAAAAGTAGACATTAAACGGGGTGAAAACGACAAAATATATGCACTTGATTGTTGATTCCATTTGGAAAAATACCTGTAAAGTGTCCAAATCCACGAAAATTACTTGGAGCTTCCTCGTTTCTCTTCTACCGTGTTGTTTAGCTTATGGTAAGAGAAGAATAAAATAGGGTTTGATTTTTTCAAATGTCCCTTTAGTATGAAGATAATTATCATTGAAAATCATTATTTCTAAAGCGTTAATCAACGCAATTGAAAAAAAGTACAATTGTCTTAGCTGAGAACGTCCGCATGCAGCACCCGTGAGAACATTCCGGAGATTGAACTTTGAGCCGAGCGAGTTCAAATTCCATGAATTATGTACTACGTGTGTAAAAATACACGGGTTCGAATATCTCAAACGGATCATTCATTACTGCGACAAAAGTATGGCAGACCATCAGTATTCGGTGATAAAATATGAACTCAATATTCGTTTTTTTCACTAGGTAAACAGTGTTCGTTTTCTTTCAAACTTTCACAAATCTTTCAATTGTATTTTACAATGATATTGATATAGGATTGAAGTCTCAAATGTCATTTTGTGCAATATCTGACACTTTACAGGTATCACTTTAACTACTCACTTGACATTTAAAAGGGCGGTAATGGAAAAGAAATTGACTTACATGTAAATAATCATATGTTGTTCTACCTGCTGAATACGAGACAAAATGTGCATGTGATGATAATAATAATAATAAATGCTGTGAGAATGGGAAATAAATTGACACCATTTATTTTCGGAGATGGATACAAATACTGTAGAAAAAATACCTGTGTAGTAACATAAGCATCCGCCAAGGCCCACCCCTCAACAAATTATACAATTATGTATAAGTAATTGTTTTTAAATGTAAATAACTAAATAAATTGTCCTGTGGGTGTTTCACAAAGATATTAAGTTTGTACTTAAATTAGGTTAGACTTAAAGTTAAGGAAAGTCATTTGTAGCCTTGGTGTGACAAAATATTTAAGAGAAAATGTTCACGTTATGGAACTTTTAATTACATTGACATCAAGAATATTAAATCTCCTTGATAACAGAAAATATTGTTACTTTGAAACAAAATGTAATTTTACAATAACAATACATTTTACATAGCAAATAATGGCTTTACATAATGTTAAGTCCAACTTAGTTTAAGTTCAACTTAGGATCTTTTGGAAACACACACCCCCCCCCCCTGTTCTGCAGTATTATTTCTTTCTTGGAACATTTCCTTTAATATTTCTGCTCATCTTCTTTCAATCTCTATTGTCCGCATATTCTCAACATATTGTTGGTATATTCTTCTCCAAAATATGACCTGAATATCCTAATTACGTATTCAATTAGAGGAATACTACAGTCTGTGTTTGAGCTCTACATAATTTATAATACAAAATTGATGCAATTCATAATCACACAAAAAACTACACACAGAACAAATGTTTGGCTTGTACATATATCATTTATTTTCAGACATATACTTGTGCACATTGGGTAAGACATTTTCATATCAGAAATTGAGAAAAAGATCATAGTAGTATTTACAATTCAGTTTGGGAAATATACATTTTAAGAAAACTTTGATGTTACACATGGCGTATTGCCATTTCATTTTTTAGGGCATAAAAAACTAATGGCAAAACGTGACACACATACATCATTCCAGACATTGCAAAAATGCAAATTCATTGAGCCATGGGCTAAACTAAACCTATGGTTAAAATAAACGCTCTCATAAAATATTGGGCCCATTGTTCATAATACAAGACCTGTCCTGATGAATTAGAGGCAGAATCGACTCTTTATTTATTTTATCAATCTAATCAATATCAAAGTTTTTGGCAAAGATAATGAGCAGAAGGTAGTAAAAACCTTGTATAGAATTTGATGAAATAGTACAAACATGAAAGCTACACCTGCTACAAACATCCTTTGTGCATTATTGGCATAAGTCTCATAGTTTGATTAATCACACTTTAGATGTCTGTTCTTCACATATCAATATGTGGCACTCGTGAATAGTTTGCACTACAAATTCTAGTTCACCTATGCACATTAGTTTGCACGAAAACCTAGAATTAAATTGTTATTAAAAAGGGCAATAAAATATTTGTTTAAGTATATGGCTATCTTTTTTTTCTCATCGCCATAAATAATGTCCAAACTTGTACAAACAAAAGTACTGTGTAAAGCTGACAACAAAAACATACACATAAAAAAGTTGTTCACTGTATTATACAATGTTATACATGTATATATAATCAATATTAAATGTACAGTATGTACACAAGCATAAATAGATTGTGATAAATATGATTAGAATCTATTTCTAAAACTTCTGATTAAAAACAAAACATTATTTATATACTAGTTCTAGCTAGTCTACACGGCACCCTTAAAGCCCTTGTTACATACCACTGAATAGCATTAATGGATGCCTGACGGAGAGCAAAATTTTCAATCTGTTTGTCTCCGTTCATATGCGTTTCTTGCCCGTTTCTTGTTCGGCAAATGCGTTCCTTGTCAGGCGATGCCCGTTGTTTTAGCTGGTGGAAAGTTTTGTGCATACAGCAATGGAGACAACTTTCACCACCGTACAAATTTTCTATCTGTCGGGCATCCGTTAAGCTATCCGATGATATGTGACAACGCCCTTAATCAAAGGAACCAGTCACTAATACTAGTTATTCATACAACTTTAAATATTCTAGAAGCTAATCTTCATGAAATTGAAGGCAACACATAGAAATTATTACGGAAAGAATAAACTTCAGGGCTCTGTTTCCTAAAAACTTGTCCAATTGTTGTCCATTTCCAATTATTGTAGCTTCTATGACAACATCAAACATGGAGCAGTATACATATTGCCATAGTTATGACAACCTTTGAAAAGTTACAATTGGCAATGTTTTATGAGACAGAGCCCGGAACACCCTATTAGCAACAATAAACTATGTGAGTGTCCGAACGAATGAATGCACTTGTAACCGCGTAGCGCGAAGTTCTGCTTTCATTCGCTGTTGAGGAAGACAGTTCATATATATTATGTTCATGAATAAATTTAGCCTACCACCCCACTCAATGAAAGAAAAGAATGTGTGTAATATCGTGCAAAATCATACTGATTCAAATTAATTCACTCATTACCTACTGGGTTCTAATGTAATAAGGTATAACGCTATGGTAATTTCAA
The DNA here is from genome assembly GCA_037951105.1 of Echinarachnius parma. Taxonomy (NCBI): domain Eukaryota; kingdom Metazoa; phylum Echinodermata; class Echinoidea; order Clypeasteroida; family Echinarachniidae; genus Echinarachnius; species Echinarachnius parma. The sequence goes on from JBAMJV010007477.1 coordinate 5,110, forward strand.
TGTCCAGGACGGAACAGGTTAAGTGTTTCTTTACTGCTCTCTATAACTCTTAATTTCCTCTTCCTTTTTTATTTTTATTTGAGCCCTGGAATAGAAATAGCTTGATAGATGGCACTATATACAAATAGCAATTAAATCCCTTAAAAATATAACATTCCTAATATTTTAGACGGAGCAATTTGGAAAAGTAAAGTCTACTGCAAATAACTGATGCACATTGCTTGTCCCACATCCAGATACAGTAATCATAATAAGGACATTGTTTAAACATCTTCTCATATTCTTAAATATGCATATCGTTTTTATGTTAAATCTGGTATAACAAACATTTCTCACCCTCTTGCATACATTTAATATGTTTTAGCTGCCATAACCTCGGTCGTTTTAGTCTTTACATTGCTATTATCTACACAAAATATCAATGTTGTCCAAATAAGGAACACAAGTGTTACTCCTGTTTGAAGGTGGGGTCAAAGGTCACTGATGCATATATATATATTTCATCTCAAGAGCTTTCCATCAATGTATTTTTTTCTTCTAAAAATAAGACAGTAGAAATAAAATTCACATTCCATTTGTTTTGATAAGGAAAGGTGAGACTGGAGAGAATGATAAACTATTAACCTGACGTGTGGCATACCTTTGTTCAGGTACAAAATAAACAAAAATTGAAACTTTTTTGTTTAGGTTTAGGTTCGCTTGGTCTACATCCATTTAGTATGTGTCTCATTTTGGTCTAAAAATTATGCCTAAATTCTTCTATAGACCTTACTACATATTTGTTCTCATCCCTAGACCTAATGATAACCCTAAACCAAATCCCATGCTTTAATTTCAATAACTAATCCTTCTTATCCAAATTGTCATAATTCAGATTTTGGTAGTAGTTTAGATGGGAGTAGACCAAATGATGTAGACCCGGCAGCAAGTTACATTTGTCCACTTTTTTTATCAACTTTGAACACTTTTTACACCTTTTCTTCACCAAATGAGGGAGGTATTGATCTGTGAATTTAAAACAATGATACGCTGTGAGCGATGATATAGATTGAATGTGCCCTAAATGAGGGTTAACCATTATTATAATCATTATTAGTACACAAATTTAACATTTAGTTCAATATATGACCTTTTTTGTTACAAAAGCCGGTGTGATCATAATTTATTTCAAAATTTGATTGCATAAAATAACAATTCCAAAATTCGAAGAAGAAAAAAAAGAGAAAATGTGTCATGATGAATTAGCATACATTGAGTAACTTGGATCAATGCCTTCAATAAAACATAACTTGAGTGGAAGTGGGAAGATTGTTTCTTTTAATTCATTGGCACTCTGACTTCTCTCACAATGTATGTTGTTTTTATTTTGGAATATCCTCATTGCATTTCATGTTATAGTATACAGTTGTTAACTGGTGGTGGAGGGAAAAGCACGGAATGTTCCACTCCCGAGGGATTTAAAATGCTATTGAGGGAAGAGTAAATAAGAGGGACTTATTTTCTTCATGAAATAGCATTTAAAATTCCCGAGGGGAACATTCCATGATTTTCCCGACAGCAAAGTTAACAACTGTTTTATCATCTGATTGCCATGTAACAGTGCCATGTAATATCCAAAAATATTACATGGCAGCTCATGTACTGTATTTACTAAGTCAGGTGATAATATTCATTATAATAAAGTGTGGGCTGGAATGGTTAACAATATACATTATGTCTAATAAATAACAAAGTAAATCATACATTTAAATGTACTTCTGCACAAAGCAATACATTACTTGTTCCAATGTCTACATTCTTATTCATTTAAAAGCACCAGTAAAATAGAACAATGTATACAGACACGATTGTAGGCATCTTGCATTTACACACAAACAAAATTAAAGTATGCGATAAATAAAATATTTTGTGCAACCCATGGAATCTAGACATAAACTTGAAAATTCAATTTGTTACTACTTCTGTAATATAGTGAAGTTTAAATCATATTAAAATTACCAATGTTACCAAATGATTTGCTATAGCTGAAAAGAAAAGACATTTTCATTTTCAAGTAGTATGTAATTCTATTGAAAGAAAAAAAGTTTGCAAAGATCTAAGCAAGGCAATTTTCATGAAAATGCCTTCCATAGCATTGGTATTTACTAATTAGTACTTTTTTTCCGATTTTGCCTTCCACAGCATTGGTAGATACTAATTAGTACTTTTTTCAGTTTTGAAATAGTAAGTACTCAAAAAGGTACAATTATTTGTACAAAACCAATCAGAATCTTGTATACATGTACATCCACAAAATTGTGCACTTGAGAACTTTAACATTATAATCATAACAATTATTAATACATGTACAAGTTCATATCTTTAATTTATAATGTTCCTATATTGAAATCGTTTAAATAAGGCTGCAGATAAAATGACATTTTATTAATATGATATGGAGATAGTTCTTGTTATCAAATATGATCGTATTTAATATGAAATATGTAATAGGAAATATCTACAGTAAGAGTTCAATCTATAAGAGTGGTAATTTGTATTACATAATATGAAAATAAGCATTTTATAAATAATTTGGTGTATATTTTCCCTTAATTAGTAATGAATAAATAATGTAAAGCACTTATTGAACACTGTCTGTTGTTCTAGTTACAGTTCAAATGTCTACTACATATTATCCTTGGTCCCTGGGTACACTGAGTTCAGTCTCAGACAATCTTGTGTACCATCTCAACTCTCTGGGGAGCATACTAGCCTTAGCAGCTATATAAGTCAGCTACAGGCAAATCATTTATTAACATTTTTGGTCCCTAAAATCTAGGAAATAGTTCAATCTCAAACAATCATGTGCACCATCTCAACTCTTCAGGGATCATTTTCTAGAATCTACCACACAGTTCAAACTCAAACAATTGTGTGCACCTTCTCAACTCTCCAGGGAGCATAAAAGACCGAGCAGCTACAGGCGAATCGATACCAGACCAAGTAGTCCATTATCCTTGCTCATTACCATGGAAACCAAGTATTCTGGGGTAGAGAGCAGCAGTGTGGATGAATGCCTCGTTGAAGGACTTACGATGCCGTGGTTTCGAAGTGAGGACCTCATGATTGGCAGTCACACGCCCACTGAATCATGCCACAGCACCTCCACAATGCTGCATACAGTGGCGCTCAAGAGTCACTTTCCACAATAATATTCCGGCATATTCCTGTGCTTTTGTGCGCATATATTTGCATATTTGCATATTTGTGTGAAAGGGAAACGCAAGTTTCCTTGGATGTGCGAGTTGGGTCCTGTTCAAGTTTACACTAGTCTATACACAGAAATACGGAAAGTGATTTTGTGAGCGCCACTGTAGACGTGGTAATGTTGGGTGTCCCGTTATCCCTTTACAATGTAACGCTGTGTACTCCACCTTGGAACTGCTGGGCAAAGTGCTGCATGGATTAAAAAGAACGAGAAGAAAATACTTATGAGAATCAATTTAACTGTGAAGAACTTGGGAAATGACAAAAACATGTACATTCTTTATTCATAGATAATTAATTATTTTAAATGATTATTTATTTTAGTTACCAAAATCAAATTGATAAAGTTTATAAATGATTGATTTACATTGAATTATAAATTTTGATTAATTATAACTCTATATCAAATTATCGTGATTTACTAACTATTGATTTATCTTAAATTATTTATGTTAAAAAATATTGAATTATATGAAAGTATTAATGCATATAATATGTTTTCCTACAACGATACAAAGCAGATGGTAGCAAATTAATTTCCATTTTCAAAACCATCTCTTATAATTATGGGAACACTATTCTCTCAACCATCGAACCAAACAGAGAAACAATGCAATATTACAGTTAGTTTACCAATACACACAAAACAATAAAAACTCAGACAGGAATAGACGATTTATAGGAATGCAAGATATCCAATAACAGCAACAAGGAGCAATCAAACAAGGTTACTTAGTTACAACAAATTCAGGTAAAAATATAAAATGACATTGTTTAAAGCAAGAACTAACGCAAGAATGATATGAAGAGCCCTGCACTAGCCATTCAACCAACAAACCATGCAGATATCAAAGGCAGTCCCTGATATGTGATTATCAATCGGGGGAGGGGGAGGGGGGGGGGGGGGGGGGAGGGGGGGGGGGGGGGTGTTTAACCCTCCAATGTGCATTGAGTGCTGATCTCCACATTGGCTGGCACGCTTTAGGCACTGTTATGCACATCAATACTTTTTCTGCACTGCCTACAGTTGCTCTGGGGGATGTTTCACTAAACACTAAAAATTGATTTAAGTATTTAATAAATTAGATGATTATCATTTAAAATCAATGCTTAAATTTAGGGACAGGTTGAAATATCATTTGTTTCAAACAGCATTTAAAGTAGACCTTCTTTCTTTCCTTCATTTGACTGTTCCCCTTCATTCTAGTTTGTTTCATTATTATATACTATCTTTTTCAATGCGCTTTGAGCACCTAATTAGGTGAATATTGCGCAATATAAATATTCAATATTATCATTATTATTATTTAAATTGATCTTTAGAGTTAGTGAAACATCCTATGTTTGGACTATTCAACCTACACACCTCATTCTTCAAAATAAAGACAGCTTAATACTGATACAAACAATGAATAAATTGAGCATTCCTTGTTTTGCACAGACAAAAAACAGCACACATAATTACTGTGACACAGATGGTTATAAACTAGTAAGGAAAGAGTTATATACGTAACATAACCATGCACACCATATACATGTAGAACTGGTAATGGAAAGTATTTCTTATAAAGCAAACAAATGCTTTATGCTGGGATAAAATAACCATTTCATCTAGTTAACATTAAAAGTATAGGCTAGATATTGTCAAAGTGATGATAAAAACTACAGTCAAACCTGTCTTACTGACCACCTGACCATAGCAGCCAACTACAGTCAAACCTGTCTTACTGACCACCTGACCATAGCAGCCAACTACAGTCAAACCTGTCTTACTGACCACCTGACCATAGCAGCCAACTACATGTACCTATAGTGGCAACCAAAAGCGAACCTTGCATGCTGAGAAAAAAAGAAAAAAAATGTTATGGAACCTTTCTTTAAAGGTCACCTGTCTACTGTACAGTGGCCACTTTTCTTGTTTCCCATTTAGGTGGTCACTATACACAGGTTTGACTGTAGATGTTCAGGATAAAGCATACTATATAATTGTATTTATAACTATTTTGTGCAAATTAATTAATATATCAAATACACCTGTAATTTTAAGTGTTTAGGACAGGTTTGGGTGTGCCGGTGCTAGGTCCATGATACAAACAAGATTGCCCTAGAAACAGAAAGAAAAAACGTATGCAGATTTATTAATTTATGTTACCTATACATATATGCACTACTTAATAAGAACTGGTTGCCAGGGTGAAGCCCAAATACTACTTTTATTTTGGTTAACCATACTCGGCTTGGGTCTATGGAGAATATGTGATATACGACAAGCAAATCGTCTTCAATTGGTAAATGTTAGAAGGCAGTAGGAAGCACCACAGTAAGTACAGAACCAGAAAGACACAATGTACATTAGCATAAAGTGTGCAAAAATGCAAATACTGTGCAGTTGACTGTTATTTAATAGCAATACAAATATATGGGGAAAACATAACAGTATGAAGAGAAGCATTTTGTAGAGTATCTGTGCTCTGCCAAAATGATATTCTTATTAGGTAAATACATTAGACAGCAACACACTGCACCAAGTTATAGCACAAAACCAGACAATTACATAGTACAAGTATACACACACTGGCCATAATATTCAGTATGCAAATTAATTTGTTTTTTACCAATAAATATGTAAGAGTGCTTGGGGGCGGGGTGGGGTGAGCCTGTGTTAGGCCCATATACCATCCTCATCATCCTGGAAGCGTGGTAGAGGTCAAAGGTCAAAGGTCACATGTTAAGATGTTACGGATACTTTAATTAGGGAGAGCATTCAGTTATTTGGCATGAATTCTATACTAAAATTGGGCTCAAGGTAGTATCGCATTTAATAGTAATTAAAAGTAACATTTTCTGTACATAAATGCATATTTCAATGTGTAGCATATTTGTCTCAACTAGTAAGATGACAACTTATAACGATCAAACATAACTGAAAGAAACATACAAATATTTTCCCCTAATGGCAAAAAATTACTTAGCTTTGCCACACTTTAATGACCAAACTCTCTTTTGTAAGAAATATATCATTACATATTATTACAAATGTGATTGATAAAAAAAAATAGAACCAACTGCCAATATTCATGACAAATACTTTTCAATGCAGACAACAACAAGTTTGAAAGAATTGCTTTCACAATAAAATATGACCGTCACACGAACAGCATGATACTTCCAGTTCAGTCACCCACTTGTTACATACGTTTCTTCCACGCTCTTACTTTTAAACAAAATTTTTGTAACCCATTACAAATAGGAACAAGGTAGTCATGTATGAAATCTATGGATATTAGAATATTCTGAAGGCAAAAGGGTAACCCATTGCCTACGGGGAACTGGCGGGCCATGTATCCACTCAATGGAAATATCAAAATCTAGTATGGAACCAATAAACCCATTGCCTATGGGAACATGACGGGGCCCTGTATTAACTTAATGAGAATTGCTAAATCTAGTAGGGAACCAGTTAACCCACTGCCTACAGAAATCTGGCAGGCCCTGTTTTAACTCGATAGTAATGGCACAATCTAGTAGGGAACAAGTTTAACCCATTGCCTATGGGAACCTGGGGGCCCAGTATTAACTCTATGGGAATTGCACAATCTAGTAGGGAACAGGTTAACCTATTGCCTACGGGAACCTTGGGTCCCTGTATTAACTCAATGGGAATTGCACAATCTAGCAGGGAACAGGTTAACCTATTGCCTACAGGAATTTGGCGGGCCCTGTATTAACTCAATGGGAACCACAAAATCTAGTAGTCTATTGCCCTCAGAATTCCAGTCTCGTCTACTTTTGATAGGATTCCCCTTGTGACATTTGACCCAATTTGTAATTGTATTGCGGAATTAAACTGGAACACGAGATCAGGAATTTGGGTCAGGCGGAACTATTTCTGTGAAAGAAAAGTAGTTTGTGAGAATCCCCATTAAGATCACTTGGGAGTACACTTCTAATTTTCAAGATTATCCTTTTAATGATAGTTAAATATTAGGTGGTTGCATCAACATTTTCTATTTTTGCAATCATTTTTGTTTCTCTGCTTATCATTAACTTTGAGAAGCAGAAAAGGACACTTCAACATTCAGTGCCACATCTGCCTTTCTTCTAACATTCCATCCCTCCGCTTTACCTGCTTAATCCAAAATTTCGAAGTGATCCTTCTACATTTATTTTCTATGTAATGTTGCATGTAACCTGAACTTTGAAAAACAGAAAACAAAACATCTTTCATTACTTTGGCTTTATACTTAAATATCAGTTGTCTCCCCTTTCCTTGCTAGACTCGCTGGTTTCTGACTTTCTTCTTACATTCCACCCTCTCCTATAATCGCCTTAGAATCCTTCTTTCCAAAGAGATCCTTCCATGTAAATCTCATAATATTGTCTGTATAATGTTGCATGTAACCTAACGTTTGGAAAGGACATTTCAATATCTGTTCAATACGTTAATGACAGTAGTGGGAAACGCCCCACCCCTTAAAAATGAAATGTACGCTCTTATAATACCAACCATGTGAAAGAATATAGTTTTACTAATATGGGATTATACAAATTTGGCCAAGAAACCGCCTACTAATTGATATATTTGCAAAATTATAAATTGATCTGTTGCGGATAGATATCGCCAACGCGGAATCGCGCATACGCTACGTGCAATTTGACCACGTGCGTTCGCTATACAGGCTTGTCCCCAGCTTGAGATATCTCCAGTCCAGCGCTAGCGGCGCGAACGGGCGGTGGATTTATACATTTCACGGGCGGGTATTGGATTTCTTCCGATATTTCTGCATTTAACGCATCGTTAGGTTCGGATTTTACCACACAAGCCCTTTTTAGATACTTATTCAAACGATATTGATCAATTATAAATGTTTTCTGTAACTTTCCCAAAACTGTTATTCATCTTTAAACCTTTACTCATATACTCTTCCTCCCCCTCTCTAGACTCTTATTTCTGTCTTTCTTCTTACATTTCTTCCCTCTCGTTCCTCTGCCTAATCCCTCTTTTCCCAAGTGATCCCTCTTGTTTCTCATCAGATCCCCGTTCCATGCAAGCCTGTCATAATATTGTGGTCTTGATAATGTTCCAACAGATCTACAATACATCCCACTTCCCCTACCCCGGGCCATCCACATCCATATCAGTGAATCAGTCAGACTCCTATAGCAGTCCGATGAATCATGCCTAAAAAGGAACTCCGCTGGGTATATTAAAATGAACTTGGAAGTATAAAGTTGGAAAACAGAGCAATTTGATGCTCTTCTATTAAACTTCTTACCCATTTTGGACCAGTACTGAAAATGCTGTGGCTAGGATATATTGATGGGATGGGAGTTTGTGTGCTATATACCAAACCCAAATTCGGGACTGGTTGTCCCGAATATGCTCTGTCTGGGATGTATGGTGAATGTGTGTTGTGTACCAAAACCAAATCATCTTCAACTCTCTTTGAACTTAATACAAATTTAAGTTAAAACAAACACATTTACCCTAAACATTATCACACATATAACACCCACATCCAAGCATACACAGATGCACACACAAAACACACTAGCAAACACGCATACAGACAACAAACTTTACACCCGCATACTCACGCACGTACACAGAGACACTTCATCTTTAATAATTTAGTTTTGAACTTTTTACAACCCCTCAAAAACAATTTTGAAAATATAATTCATGAAAACTTATTTATTTAGTTCTATTTGACCCTAAATTTATTAAACGGAACACATAGGTAGAAACTGACCTGATCTGGTGACAGTGGTCCGTGAGCTTGCTGCGGATGCTGTGGGTGAGGCGGGTGCTGCGGGTGAGGCGGATGCTGCGGATGAGGCGGGTGCTCAACTATAGCTACAGTCACAGGGAGCTCACCCTCATTGTGATTGTGTAATAATTTCATCCTCTTTTGAGTCTGTAAAATAGCAAGGTAACAAAGGAGAAAAGAAAGAAGGAAAATAATTAATAGCAGGTTATATTGATGTAGAACCGAATATGAAATGATTGCAAGTGCAAAGTCAGCAACTACCATCAGAGGCAAATGTGGTCATACAAAAAAAATTATGTCTTGCACTAGTCAGGTACATGTAATACACAAAAACAAAGCAAGAAAGATACATCACAACAGAAACATGAGTGCCTACTTGTACATTGTACACACATATGCAAACATGAATAGCTCGATGATGATGATGATGATGATGATGATGACGATGATGATGATGATGATGATGATGATGATGATGATGATGATGATGATGATGATGATGATGATGATGATGATGATGATGATGATGATGATGATGATGATGATGATGATGATGATGATGATGATGATGATGATGATGATGATGATGATGATGATGATGATGATGATGATGATGATGATGATGATGATGATGATGATGATGATGATGATGATACTAATAATAATAATAATAATAATAGACAAGTATTTATAATGCGCCATCAATCTAGAAATTCTCTTCTGAGGCGCAGTATACTGTACAGTATATTCATTACCCTGAATATAACCAACCAAGGAGTTGGGCTAGTAACATCTTGAACCAATGCAGCTTGTTTTGAGTTGCATACATGTACATGTATTACCCTGAAGTTCTTGTACATGTTGGAAACAAATCTCTGCCTCATTCTGGTAAGGTACAGTAACACAGTGGATTTGAATGCAAAGACTCTGCTTAAATAAGCAATGACATTTATTTCATCAGTTTTGCCAAGCAAAGACTACTTTGACATGAAACACGTAGGGATCTCCAAATTGCAACATCTCTAATTACATCTTCTTGCCTAGAGGCTAGAGCAACGTCTTGAGAGAGCATGTAAAAGTGATCAGTTTGGAACAAGGTGATTCAAATTACAATACCAGATAAAGTAGAAAATCACAAAAAATTAAATTGAATCAAGTTTTAAACATTAGGCCTACCCTTACCCTCCATATCATTAGTCATATATTGATTGAATGACATACATTCACTATTCAAAGTATTTGTATTTGAAAGGTGGAGTTATGGGTAATTTGATATCTTTTTCAATATTTTTTTTGTCTTCTTCAAATTATAACTTCCCAGTCAAATCACAATACAATATTAAACAGAAAATCACATGGAAAGCTAGAACGAAACTAAATTGAATCATGCTTTGAACATTACCCTTCCCCAATCAAATTATTCTTTATTCAGATTGGGGGGAAAAAAATCATTTATTGTTCAATTTATACTAATTTTAAAAGGTGCATTTTGGGTAATTGAAATAGTTATATTATACCCCTTTTCAAATGATAAATTCTAAGTCAAATTACAATACCAAATAGGAAGAAAATCGCACAGCAAGCTAGAACAAAATTAAATTGAGTCATATTTGACCCTTTTTGACCAAATTATTTCTATGCTGATCTAATAAAAAGCATAGATTGTTCAACTTATTTTAATTTGAAAGTTTAATTTGAAAGTTTCAGTTGGGGTAATTTGATAGTTATTTTAATTATATTCTTTCAAATTACAATTTCTGAGTCAAATTACAATACCATATTATAATGACACACCAACATTATTTAGCAAGCTAGAAAGAAACTAAATTCAATCATGTTTTAAACATTACCCTTTCCAATCAAATTATTTTGATGCTGATTGAACAAAAAACATTCATTGTTCAATTTATCCAAATTTTTAAGAGAGGATTTGAGGTAATGTAATTTGACAGCTAGGTACGATAAACGTTCATTTTTGTGACAAGTTAACTTTTTTGTAAATCACTGAAATACAGCAGCTCTAGTTTTTATCATATCTGGGGGCTCCGTTGCAGAAAGAGATGCAATCGATAGTAAAGTTGCAATGAATTGAAAGGCAGAAAATATGCACATTCGAACCAATCAGAATTGCTCATTTTTTTTCACATGATCTGACTTGCAATTCTAGTCAAACCTGTCTTAGTGGACACCTGCCTATAGCAACCAACCTGCCTACAGTGACCAACAAAGGTGATCCCCTGCAGGGAAAAACAATGTTATGGAACCTGTCTATAGAGGTCACCTGTCTACAGTGGCCACTACTCTTGTTTCCCTTAGGTGGTCACTATATACAGGTTAGACTGTACCTTGACAATCGATTGCATCTCTTTGTGAAACGGGGCCCCTGATATAAAAAAGACACTGCTTCAATCATTGACTTTCAATCCAAACATATCTTGATAAACAGAAGGGGATTTCACAATGTCATGCACTTGACCCTACATTATTGTCATAAGATGGAATTACATAGCTACAAAAACAAAGCCAGCTTCATGTGTACGTGTATCTAGGAAGTATCGCACCTGCGACAGAAAAACAAAATATATCATAAATCGTCAGGTGAGAGTAAGAACAGAGTAAAGTCAATTAATTTCTGAATACCATCTGCTACATTGTAGGTCAGAATCTTCTCTACGTGATGCCAAATTTTCAGGTAATAACCATTTCTTATTTGGTGAATATTTATCAAATATAATAAAGAGCTCAATTTGGTTTCTACAAAATTTCCTAACTTTAAACATGACTATTTCCCAAAGTACAACATGTTTATAGTGTCCTTCTGTTTCATAACCTGACAATATCTTATAAGATAACGTTCTTAAAAAGGGAATTAATTTAATGGTTAAGCTAGGTTGAGCTTAGTTGGAGAAGAAACAGAACTTAATATTTGTATGTTTTTATTTAGTAGAAGCCGCAGAGATGTATCAAAACCAAGGGTTAAAAACAACAGAAGAATGGAAAAAAAGAGGAAAGTTACACCTGGAATACCCAAGTTGTAAAAGTAGACCTTAAACCAACAATCCTCTTCTCATAAAGTGGATTTTGTGGTATAGGTTTCAGAAATTCAAGAATCTGTGGAATCTTGGAATCAGATATTTCTGACTTTAACAAGAATTTTGAGGAAGAACATTTTCTGATTTGTTCAAATTATAATTTATTCTATATTTCTATTGTGTTCTATGATGAACCCTGACATGGCAAAACAATCCTTCATAATTTCATCAGAGGGTTATAAAAGTGTAAAATAGGTAAACGAGGGGTATCATGGGTAAGGGGTTGGGGGTCGGGGGGGGGGGGGGGGGGGGGGTTGCAGGGAGGACCAGGGCAATCAAATGTACAATTTATGCCACTACCCAAAGAAGTTCCATCCCTAGGGCCAGGTTTGCTATATTTGATATCTCACATGACATGAAGAAAGTGGGAAAGAGTTACACCTGGAAAAGGATTTTTTTTTTTCATTTTTAAAATGGTTTAAAGCCATGGACTATTAAAGGGCATCAAGCGTGGGGATGCTACATAGCGGGTCGCCATTTTGAACTGGGTTAGTTTGCGCGCACCGCATGACACTGAGCTAACGTGCATTACGCACCGTGCGCAACGCGTATGCAAGATGGCGCCGCGCATCTCATTTGACGAATCTGAACTACCTTTAAACCTCCATTTGTGAATATAATACTGCTCGAGTTCTCACTACATTTAACAAAATAATAACACTCCCTTTATAAAATTTAAAAAAATGAAAAATACAAGACTACAATCTTGGATGTCACATACCAGAGTAAAACTAATCCCTTTCGGCATTGTTTTTCACCAAATGGTTTGCTTCTGTTCTATAGTTATGAACACTTCTCAAATGTCTTTGCTTGTCATGTCCACAGGCAGAGCATAAACATTACAAGACCAATATCTCAGAACAAGACAGAACATCTTGGAGATGAAAACAAATATGACATGAAACGTGCAAAATAAAAATGCTCTGAAAAAAATAAAGAAAGGACATTGAGATCATATTCATGTGAAGAAGTAAATCAATCTTAGTGTTATAAAAACAATAAGAGATGTGGAAAATAGTGCGAAGCACAAACGAGATGATACTGTATCATATCAGCCGCTATATAAATCAAACCTTTTATTATTTCTGTCTGATCAAGTTTTTAAATCTCGCTTTGAAACATGATAGAAGGAAAATAATATGTGATGACAAAAGCAAAAAAGGTAAAAAGAAAACCCCAAAAAGGTATAAAGATGACCAAATTTTGAACAAAATTGAAAAAAATTCTTGCTGTGAGACATGTCTGCGCAAATAGCATCGCTGTGACACGAGCGATGAAGGCGGGCAAATGTAAGAACCTCCCGGCATCTAGTTCTGTTGATGTTAGTGAACTTGAGCGTGGAGGTGGCAAGTGAAATGGCCCATAGTGCACACAAACACACCCCTGGGGGTGATCGGCTACACATGTACAAACATCGGGTGGGGGCAAATCAATTTCACCCCAGTCCGCTGTGTAAAGTATGTTTGACTAATGTATGTCTATGTCGTAAAGAGGATTTCTATTTACATGTACATGTATGCTTTAGAATTGGATCCATTTCATCAAGACCATCATGTACACATGCACAAATGGGAGCAAATCAATTTCACCCGTTATGTTTCCCTGCATGATGTGTGTTTGACTACTTGAGGTGTCTGTCATAAAGAGGACTTCAATTTTTACATGTATATTTTATAATTAATATGGTGTCACCATTTATTAAAGAGATGGCAAGTGAATGGCCCATATAGTGTAACAAACACCCCCGGGGGCAATCTGCTAAAAATGAAGAGATATGAAGATAAATATTAAGCCTACTAGGCCTGCATGGAGGGGGAAATATCACTGCTTTGCACTTTTCCCTGTGAATTACTATTCTTCTTTTGTGACTTTTGGTGAAGAAAGAGTTCAAGTTAAATTTTATTCTTACTTATATTTTATAATTTAAAAGTGAATCTCCTAAAGAGAGTCAATCAGTGGAAACGAAACGCCCTTTAATAGGAACCGACCAGAAACCCCTGGTCTTTGGGAGGGGGGGGGGGGGGGGGGTTTGCGGAAGGAGAGATACAGGAGAGGTAAATCATTTTTATTCTGCCTCATTACAACTGAACAATGTTCAGCTGGGATCATTCTATGATAAAAAGGAGACAAGGTCAGATAACATTCTTGCTTTACTTTTTGAGACCTGTGTATGTTCAATTTGTTTTTTTCTCGAAAGATGCTCAAAGATTTACAAGATTGCGATTGCAATTGCGCCATAATGCACACAACACCCCCAACATCCTTCCATAGGCTAATACAATACATGGGAGGGGGACAAAGAGATTACATACTGTCATCACATCCTACTCTCTGGTTAAAAAAAAAATCAAGAAAGACAGACAAAATAAAACAAATCTTCAAGGGGGTTAACATGACGATTAACACCTCCATGCTATTTTGGATCCTGAAATTGTTTTTATGGTGGTCATAGTGGGAACAGAAATAAACTAATAAAATGTTGGTCTTGATGGAGGACATACACTGTATATCACATTTTGTGTGAAGCCTTTGCAGTCAGGATTTGAACAAATGTACTTATGTGAAGAATAATTAATACTGAAACAATATGTGTACATCTCAATTAATGTACAACCCGTTTAATTCTCCATTGTTAACAGAATTACCTAACATGTTCAGAACTGGTCCTGAAAATACAGCACTGGCTGCATGTGGTCTATAAAATGTGGGCGTTATACCAAATTAAAATAATCTTGAACAGGTTCCATTCAATAACATCTTGAGACGAAACCTTCTCCATGTCCCAGAAGGTACTTCCTACGTGAGTATGTTTCCCACGTAGAATCATCTTCTCAGCTTCCTATTTTTGCCATCTGGAAGAGATGGGTTTAACCCTCTTTTGAACCAAGTTATTAACATTGAACCCATTCAGGCTGGTCCCTAACATACAAGGGGCTGGGGTCTATGCAAATTACATGTTTAACCAAGATCATATAGTTTTGAACCGGTTAATTGATTGATGACATATTGTTTTGTGCCAAAGGGAGTTAAGGGGATAAAGAGAATAGTCCAGCGGAAGAAAAACTTCCACTGTAACAACGTTCATCTAAACACCTTCTAGCCCATGAGAATAAAAGGTATTATCCATTATAACTACCACTTTCACTTCGACAGGTGTGTCAATTCTACATAATCCACCGTGACCCACAAAAGGTGAAAGATATACATTACTTCATATTTGGACTAAAGAAGGTCAAGGCTGGCTGGTTAAAACATAGTCCCAACCACATTGTTAAAACGAGGGCAAAGATGTACAATTTTATACATCAAGAACCAAGAGCCACCCAAAGGGACAAGGAGGATTAGCGGCTTGTTTGGACACTCTCCTACCTACTTCCAGACAGGGAAAGTTTTGAAAGGCGGCAAGAACTGAGAGACATTTTTGGACATCTAGTCATCTACTAGACCTTTAGCCCTTACATGACTTTAGAAGCAACTGAAACCGGGAAGAACCCAAAGGGACGAACAGGATTAACATCGTGTTTGGACACTGTCCTACCTACTTCGAGAAGGGGAAAGTTTTGAGAGGTGGGGGAACCCTACACCATGCTTGGACATCTACTTGAATATTAACCCATTCAGGACTGGTCAAGAAAATACTTTGGATTGGGTCTATGGAGAATACATGTTATAGCAAAATCAATCAATCCTGAATGGGTTGACTTCACAAGACAAGATGTAGCAAATGAAACAGCAAAGAAACCAAAGGGACGAAAAGGATTAACAACTTGTTTGGACACTCTTCTACCTACTTTGGAAAGGTGGTGGGAACTTGCAGACATGCTTGGACATCTACTAGTAGTCTAACCCTCACACAACCAAGCAAATGGAATCGTATTGAGGTATTACACAGGTAACGCGTCTGTTGTGCAGATTTGTTAACCCGCTCCAGACAGTCTAATTTAGTTACATCCAGGGTTAACCCATCACAAATTTGTTTTAGGTGCCATATAATTTGTTTCTCCATAAAACCTTAGCCAGAGTATTTTCATGACCAGTTCTAGATAGGTGAAAGTCTGTTTAAAGGATCTCATGGAAGGGTTAAAGCAAGTTTTGCAGGTGGCAAGAACTCCCGCCCCCCCTCCCCCCTCCCCCCTCCCCCCTCCCACCCCTCTCCCCAGTGGCAAGCGTGATGAAAAGGTCCCAGGAAAGGTTAACGTGCCGAGAGGCTTCTCATGGCAAAGAGGGCATCCTCTAAACAGGTACAATGTAGGAGTCAGAGCAAACAAACAGGTACATGATGGAGGTAGGAGTCAGAGCAAACAAACAGATAACATTGACTGGTGAGTGCCAGAAGGCTCTTACCATTGCATTATAAACCTCTTCCCTATTAGGTCTTGCAATCCTCTCAGAGTAATACAGGGCTCATCAGGTTCCCTAGGCAATGAGTTAAAGGTAGTTCAGATTCGTCAAATGAGATGCGCGGCGCCATCTTGCATACGCGTTGCGCACGGTGCGTAATGCACGTTAGCTCAGTGTCATGCGGTGCGCGCAAACTAACCCAGTTCAAAATGGCGACCCGCTATGTAGCATCCCCACGCTTGATGCCCTTTAAGTAGGTACAGTTAAAACCTGCCTATAGCAGACAAGCTGCCTATAGTGGCTACCAAAGTGATCCCCTGCAGAGAGAATCAATGTTATGGAACCTGTCTGTAGAGGTCACCTGTTTCTTGTTTCCCTTGGGTGTTCACTAGACACAGGAATTGACTGCACATGTAGGATTTAGAGAGAACTAACAGGAAGTGTTCCTTGGGTGTTAGAAAGTTCTTATTGGTGTACACACTATGTACGATTAAGAACTTTCTAGCACTAAAGTGAATATGACTATTGGAGAGAAGAGACCTAGATGTAACAACAATGATTGAAAAGGGTGATGATACATATATACTGATTGATTGTGCAGACTATGGACAAATAATTCAAACCTTTTTTAAAAATTGTTCAGATTTCTATTATCTATCTTGATTAAATCAAAAGCGTCAAGAAGATAAATATTTGGTAGCAAAATACAATTTTAAAATCCAGAGAATACTCCATTGTCCTCAGAAAAAGAAAGATTGCTTAAATAATATGCACTGCAATTGAAAAGTTCCATAACAGCTAAACGGCACATCACATTCTTTGTAAATATGATCAATAAGATCTATCTCTACATATTTGCCTATATATCTTCCGGTATATTTTCATTCATCAATATCTTATTCTTCTTATAATGTGTATGTCACTTGCTTCATGAACATAAACACCTTCCTTGTATGTTAAGATAAATACCATCACTCAATCTGTGGCTCATTTAATCCCACCTATGCAAGCATTAAACAGGCATGGGTGGTGTGAGAATATCAGACTGGCTACTTTGGCACCTTGTCATCAAAATCATTTCTCTCACAATTCCACAGGCTTTTGTTTTTGGCACTGCTCCGACAAAAATTTGTTTTCCAACTTTCCCTGCCAGGCAAGTTTCTAAGAACATAGCTAGCTCTAAAACATACATCACTTGCCTGACTACGCTACATTAGAAAGGAAGCATTCCATTCGTCACTATCTTTAAGAATACTCACAAGAAATGAGCGATTAATATTACAGAACCTTGTTTAATAGTTGCTGCCAAAATGTATCCTGTAAAATTCAAACTACGATTGAATTCAAACTTGTACCTCATAATAATGTTGATCTAGATTACTTGCCATGGGCAGGGAAGTCACTGTATTTCACTAGATGTGCTTCTAAGCTTGTGATGGGTAGACAAGAAGTTATAACAAAAATAGGGCATAGAAAATAAAATGAGCATTTCAAAATTACCAACTATTACCTTCAGAAATTGCATTCATTGTACACTTTCAAGAAATTAAAAAAAAGACAGGAAGTTTTAAGTCAATAACAATTTAAAATATGACTTGCAAAATTGTTCTATTGTTTCATTTGTTCTTTTCTTTAAAAAAATATTAAAAGGCAATTGAAATTTGTAAAATATGTCCCACTCACTGGACTTTAATACCTTCAAGGAAAGAGAAAACATTTTAAGGGAAAATGTCTTTTTATTGAAATGCAAGTTATAAAATGTAAATTATGTTTTCACGTAGGAGAAACAACTTAGCCGTAATTGGCAGCTGTTATATCCATTTGTCTGAAGCTTTCATTTTTACAGAAATCTTTACTGCAGCCAAACTGAAATTCAATTCTCCAGATTGCCCAATTTTCACATGTCTGGCAAAATTGCACAATGGAATGTTTCATAATGTCCTACTATTTGAATATATAGTGAGACTTTGCTGACATTAAAGGGGATCACCACGCAAAAAAAAAACACAGGCTTATATGTTTTATAACCATTGTTTAATATATAGATGTCCAACACTTTGCAAAGGGTTGTGTAATTCATAAACAAGGCAATAAATCATCAACACTTACAGAACCAACAGGGCCTTTGGTTCTGTGTGCACCTAACGTTTGCGAGTGCGCCAATTTTAAACATGCATACGTTTGGAGACAATCGAACCACGGAAGATGGGTACATCCTAGACAATAGACTAGTCTTCTGCAGACCCATGAGCACACACTTTAGTATAGTGATGAATTTTCAAATTATATATTTAAACTTGTCTGGAAAACTATTTTTCTGAACTTGTTGGTGGAATGGACTTATTACCTTTTATTTATAAATAATAATAATATTTTGGGCTGTTAATTGGTTCCCTTTAAAATTAAGAAGTACATTTATAATGCATGAACTCTTGCAGAATTAACCATTTAAATTCTTATAAAGCATTGAAATTATATAAGATCAAGTGAACACATTCTTGACAAAAATCTAGATTACATATATTGCACAAGTGAGACCTGTTTTTTTTAAATATAAGACTTAAAAAATTAAATGAAATATGAGGCAAATAAAATGATTTAAACAGATGCAAACTTATATGCTGATTCAAAATGTGATTTCTTCTACAAAAAGAATGTCAAATTGCAAACCATATAAAAACAAGTGATTCGGGCTTTAGTGCATAATAAAATCAATTTATTTTATAACGCTAACTTTTTTCAATCACTAAAATTCCTACTTTGTCTTTTGTGTTCGAATGTGTTTGTGTAAGCTGTAACCCTACCATGGCCCATTGCAGAAAGATGTGCAATTAATTGCAAGTCAGAAAATATGCACATTTGAAGCAATCAATTTTGCGCATTTAGGCACATGATCTGTTTAATTGTAAACTTACAATCGATTGTATCTCTTCCTGCTACAAAACGGGGTCTGGGATTGGTCCAAACAATACTCTGGATAAACAATACTCTGGATAAAGTGTGTTTTACCAAAATCAAATACAATGTAGTCTTTAGTGGGTTAGGGTTGCAGTGAAAGTTCAGTGATCAAAGAATAAAAGATACAGATTTGTAATTATAATTCAAACCTCTTCATGAAGCAATTGCTCTTCAGAGCACCTGTTCATATGGCATACAATCTGAAAGAAATATTTGTAACAATATGTTATTCAGATTACCAACAAAGCACAACAGTATCAAATATACAATGTTTATTCCCTGTATCGTTTTTGTATGATTATAGAACTGATAGCACAAGATTTTGTGCTTATAAATCTAAAACCAAGTCAAGAATTACATTTGATGTTGGTATAGACCACAGCCCAATGATTTTCAGGATCGCTCCTGCATGAATTACTATCTTCATGCTGACATACAATTCTAAAGTTACACATCATAAACATCACACAATTTTTTAACAAAAATGTTTATGATCGTGTCATCATTATTGAATAGAACTACTCAGATCTGAATTCATATTTCATTAAGAAAAATCTCCTTTAACCCAATCAACACTAAACCCCAGAATACAGTCTATGGAGAATAAATACAATTATACTAAAAAAACAAATAGTCTCAAACAAATCATAGACAAGTTCATACAGGCTTATTCCTCTTTCTCCTTCCAGTTTGAATAATGGGTCATTCGCATTTCTATCCAGGCACATATTTCACCAATTATGTCTACTTTGAGTGAGGTCTGGAAGATTGACGGACACTAAATGGACGTGGAATTGACATCGCTGTCCCATGTTTCACAACAAAATCTCTCAAATTATTTCCCCATAAGAGCAGGTGTAGTGCCATGCTGTTAGGAATAATGTTTCTGACCCAACTTCACAGTCAAATCATCTACAGTAGACTCCAACAAATAATTAGGGAATAATTTATTTCATTGTAGTAAGCAGCCATCCGTACATACTTTATAGTTAAAAGCAAGTTCAACTTTCCCAAGAACATGAGAAAACAAAGTTCAGGTCTAATCCGTCTGGAGCCAGAGATCTGAAATATGAGTCTGAAATATATGCTACGATTCATATTACACTCATAGCATGATCATACAAGTTCACATGAGATACAACATTGTAAGATTTGGACCAGTAAATTTTTCATGTATGTATAATATACATGTATGTGACACTACCCAATGTAGAAAGTAACAAAACTGTTTAAATGGTTTTTTTTTTATGTGATACCCAGATAACTTTGTTTACTATTTTGAGTAAAGTAAAATTTATCATTATTTTCCCCTACAAATTGGCAACTCCTAATTTGTTTTTACCTTTAAATGACGTAAAAATAGGTGGAAAATACTTAATAGTAATTACATTTTAAGACAAATATGAAGTGACTTTGCTGCAAAGTTGCCAATTTGAATGCCGAAATCTGTTTTTAAAATATCACAATGTGTTGCCAATTTAAGGATTTTCCTAAATTATAGCGATCTATGCAATAATAACAAATCATTAAAAAATAACTAAAGCAGGTAGAGTAACAAAATAGGGCTCTAAAAATAGAGAAATGTATGCTCCTTCTCCTTGTACACTTCATATAACAAGTTACCTTCTTACCAACCCACAAATATGTGGGACACCGTCCTTGATGGATTACAAATATTATAACTTGACCACTACATTCTTTTGACATAAAACTATGTACAATTGACAGGCAACTGAACTGCATTATAAAAGTCATGATGGAATTTGATCATACCAGAGTTTTTCAGGTGATATTTAAGGATTAAACATATGATATCATGAAGCATAACTTAAATTGTGTAAAGTGTTAATGATTTTTGGACGATGCAAATTTTGTCAAAAGCCTGAATCAGTCCATTATTTTTTTAAAAACACTTTTGTTCCAATGATGTGGGGAAAGCGAACTGCACCATTTGGTGCTAAAAACCAGGGGATGAGGGCACCACATTGGCACAGGACCAGCCCCAACTCCTCTGATCTTTGGAAATATTTATTGATAAACCTTCATATTTATGGGAGTAAGAATCATGTGCTATTGCAACATACTTTTTTACATACAAGTAATAATAATGTCAGTATTATGAGATTGCTGAGTTAGCGCCAATGGTTCTCATCACCAATTAGAGTCATTAGCGAGTGTAACATAATGATTCCAATCATCACTTCAGCGGTTGGGCTGGACCGATTTTGAGCTCCTAGGATCAGGAGGGACAATTCATTCTCCTTGCACCTGCTCCTGGACATCACACTGCAGAATGGCAATCACAGGCCCATATGCCAAACCCTAACCAGCTAATTTACGCCACTCACAACCAATCATCTGCCATTAATCTGGCACCCTCTCAGCGCCTGCACAGAGTCACAGAGTTCTTCCATGTCATGAAATATCAATGATACTTACTGTTATAATGTCATATTATACGAGTGCCTGCGCAAAATCAGAGTTCTTCCATGTTATGTTATCAATGATACTTGTTTTTCATGCCAAACTATCACTCCATACAATTGCAGCTTCAATGTTATTTTTCTACCAAGACTTTGGGACATTTACCATTAAAATGCAGTTGTATGTTCCCCTTTCTGTATAAACTGATCCATGATTTGTTGAACTTACCTCATCTTTGAGTTGTTGCACCAGGGAATCTTTCTCCTTCTTGAGAAGCTTGAGTTCCTCCGAAGACTTGGGACTTTTCCTGTTGAGTTCCAACAGTGCTATATGGGCATCCTTCTCTCCAATGGCTGCTGTCAATGCCTCTTGCCTGAAAGATATAGAAGAAAGACAAATTTGTTTAACCTTAGAATCCTAAGGACAAGTACACGTAAGCTTATATTTTGTTGGAAAAGAATGTATTAGTGCACAGATTAAATCAAACTTTTATAAAGTTCCTTGGAACTCCTTCTGTTGAGTTCCTATAGAGCTATATGGGCATCATCCTCTCCAATGGCTGCCATAAATGCCTCTTGTTTGATAGGTGCACAAAAAAGAAATACAAAAATATTCTTTTTAACCATATAGTCCTATTAAGGGCACAGTAGGCCTATATTTTATAGGAAGTGAGTGAGTGAGTAATTCTAACAAAATTGAGTTCTTCCAAAGACCTCCAAGAGAGCTATACGGGCATCTTTCTCTTAGATGGCTGTCGCCAACCCCTGTTGCCTAAAAGATAAAAAGACATAATTTTGTTTTACCTTAGAATCCGATGGACACATACATGTAGGCCTATATTTTGTAGATAGTGAGTGGATTGATTCAAAGATAAGATTTTTTAAAATTTCTTTGAAGAATTGTTGAGATTGTTCCACTCCTATGTTTGTTTCCCTTCGTCATTTCCCCCTTTTGTCTTCTTTATCTTTGTATCTATTTTGGAAAGGCAAACGGTATATACAACAAAAGATCAAATATATTTGGACAACCTTTCTTATGGCCTAGTCCTACTATAGCCTATCTCCTTCCGTTTCCTATCCGTTTGCCATCCAGAAGGTACTAGCAGAATACCGACAGGAAACAAAATGATGCAAACCAAGTTTGGAGTGGACTGGTAGGATACTTTAAATTCGGCTATCTTTCGTGTGAATCAAAATATCATTGAACTTCTATATAAATTTGCTAGATACTGACCGTTTCGCCACATTTTGATCGGATAGGAAACGGAAAGAGACACGGTGCAGTGGGACTAGGCAATTACATTGAGATTCTTGCCAAGTTCATTTATCACAGTCAGTCTGACGGATCGGAAAGTTCTTACTTCAAAAAACAGCACAATTAAGCGCTAAAAAGGACGAACAAGACTGAATAACACATTTTGTTCATAAATCACACAAACAGGAAGCATTTAATTGCAAACTCCGACAACTGATCTGTAACAAATGACTAAAAGGTCTGCCAAAGTTGTTCACTTTGCCTTGCCGTTGCACAAAAAGAGTAAGTGATGCTCAAGTTGAGCTTATCAGAGTATTATATCCAGATCCAGGAAAGGAATGGAAAACAGGATGATTGTAACATATTCCAGGGATAATGAAGATGACAAAAGATGAAAACAGATCCAGTAAACTCTCCTTATTTATCCATTTGACAAGCTAGATTACTATGATAGATAACCACATTAGGGAATGAATTCTACTTAAACACATGTAACTAAATTCCCACTCGCTTGAGAAGAAACAGATTTCTACACTTAAATGCAACTTATATATACTTTTGAAAGCAGTCTTATTTCTTTTTTTAGGGAGACTAATGAAGAAAATGGAAAGGCTTGATGATAAATTTATGATTTGTTTAAATAATTTCTTAAAGGCGTCATCACTATTCCTATATTGGCATGACATATGTGTACTTTTTGATGTCGCCAGTTTTAGGTCACGATGTACAAATATGTGTATATCTGTGAGTGCAACACTACGTGTGACTTATGCTAAGATTTGTTAATCCTATAACCTTGCTATGTTATCAGGAATCTCAATTAGGGCTATAAATGTGCATGGTATGTAGCCAGACCGAATTTCAATTATGAATAAAAACTGCCACAACTTGACGCCACGCCTGTCACAGCTACTTTCCAAGACTCGTTAATATTCTGTGAAAGTACCCATATATGCATGCATACTATTTATTATATTACAATCTTTAATATCCTCTACCTCATTTCAACATATTTTCTTCATAAACTGTCAACTTTTACAGCCTTCGGTTCACATCAATAACTGATGATGTACATTAGCATGCAGATTAATATGCAGATTAATAACATACCTCACAGACTTATAATAGGTTAAATGTAAACTTTTCATATGATTTACTGGAACAATTAGTACTTAACACTGGTCCAATGAAACTGTAGATGAGATCAACACATTTTTAAGAGTCTCCAATATGTAATGAGTGAAGCATAGAATGCAAATTTCATGTCTACTTGACATAATGTACATACAAATACCATGAGGGTAACACTTGCGCTGTTTAATTTAGCCGCACACAATTTGCTATTAAAAGCTAGTGTGTAAATAATTTGATATGGTACATGTTGTTTTAGCTTTTAAAATACTTTTTGCTCTTAATTCACAAATCAAGGTTGTGCATCAAATTGAACTCTTCCCCTGTCCAATGCATGTTCAATCAAATTGTCTTCCGTGGAAAATAAACATAAAGACTATCCTGCACATAAGACAGTTACTCCATCTTAAACCATCAATGTCATGTTCGAGTCCACATTGGTATCAATATCCAGAGTGATTGATGACATGACACACGCAATGAACATGCAAAGACAAATACTAACTTCCCCCTCCCCTCAAGGGCCCATGAATTTATCACTTTATCACACGTTATCGTGGACATTATATCAACAGAAGGGTTACAACCTGTACCGGAAAGTGTTAAGCTACGATCGTGCATCAATTCAAACTAACAAATCATGTCATGTCAAATAATGTCCTCCCCTTTTAAGACCCATGACTTTATCACACGTTTATCTGCACTATATCATGGATATCTATCACTGAAGGGTTATAACCTGTATAGGCTATCATGCATGGAGTTCACCTAAAGTACATGCATATACAGTATGCAACAAATAATGTCACAATAATTCATGTCCTGCCTTCATAAAGGCCCATACTGTCTACATCTCTAATAATCTTTGACATCTATCAACGGAATGATCATAAGGGCCATTCTTGGTCACGTGTGTGACCCAAAACATGACAAATTTTGAAATGGGATGCTTATATTTCAGTAAGTATGAGACTATAATGATTTTTTACTTCATATGTGACTTGAATATGATGTAGTCTTTCAAACTTAACACAAAAGATTTTATAAGGATTACGTAACTCAATGTCAGAGGTCAAATGGCATGGGTCACGTGTGTGACTTCGCACAGAGCGCTTTTTTCATAACTAAATTTCATTTGGAAAATTCTTTAAAATATGAATAGCTATAATGTTCATCTTATTACCAGAGAAGTACTATACATTTGTAAGTACAACAATAGCAATGAATGAGAATTATATCAAACCGTTGTGTTTTATAGTACTTAATTATGTGGCAACGTCTGGTCACGTGTGTGACATTTTGGGTTGGTCACGTGTGTGACATGTACAATATGAATGGAAAAATGGGAATTTTATAATATCGGGTTTAGAAAAGAATGAAAGGTTGAATTTTTACAAAGTTGGTATCAACCTGTACAGGAAAGTGAGAAGAATGAGCTTGCTAATTATCCTTTTGATATCTTGATTATTTTCTGAATTATGATTATTAGAAAAATATTGAAATATGTAAATTTATGCAAATGAGTAAAAAAGTTTCATTTTAAACTTCAAATCATGTATTTCATGAAACTTTACACATGGATCATTCTAAAAATGGAACAAAACTACAGAAAAATAAAACTTCAATTTTTCCAAAAAAGTTTCACTTTTCAAAGAATGGCCCATAACCTGGTAGTGATGAGCAATCATGAATGAAATTCACTTGAAGGAAAGAAATCATGCCATGACAGACAATGTCCTCCTCTCCCTCTCGCAGGGGTAACTGGTCACTTGGTCGACCCCCATTCCGTCTACTAACAAAATGCAGAATTTCAGAGGCCTAGGATTAGAGTTACGGCCTTACGGGTTGGGATTTGGGTTTGATGCTAGATTGAGTGTTGGAGTCAAGTTTGTAGTTTGGGAAATGAAAGTTTCAGGCATTATGTAGAATACCAATGGAGATGTAGACAGAATGGATGCAGACCAACCGAACATAAACCCTTGCTAGGCCTATATTGATCACAGACATCTTTCAATCGAAGAGCCATAACCTGCTTGAGATTTCTTCTGCACAAAATTCACTATATAACAAAACAGGTCATGACAAATAGTTTCCTCTCCTGCCTTCAAGACCTACATCATCCCACATTGTATCATAGCATTCTTTTGATGGAAGGGTCATAACCTTTTCCTGGTAGTGATTTCTTGCATGCTATTCACGATAATACTTTACAAATCAAGACATGATATTAAATAATCCCTCCATCCTACAGGCCTATATCAATCATCTATCATGGATGGGTTCATTACTTTATACCTTGCATGAAATACACTTAAACAAAAGATGCCATGGTAAATAATGTCCATCCTCAATCATTCGAGGGTCATACTATATTTCACATTAGTTATCTATCACTGATTTGGTCATGACCTTACACTTAGTATCATGCATGAATAATCATTTGGACAAATAATGTCATGATAAAGTTATGCTAAGTTAAATATGCTGACCATATTTCAAGGCTCATATTATACGTCACATTATTAAGGACATCAATGGTTGGTCATGACCTTGTACTTAGTATCATCCACACTACTTCATCTGGGCAAATAATGTCCTCCCTCATTCCTTCAAGGCCCATACTGTATCTCACATTACAATAGTTGGTCATTACCAACATCATGCTCACTTATTCACCTGGACAAATGATGACTGTCATGATCAATATTGTCCTCCCTCACTCATTCAAGGCCTATATATACTACATCTCACATTATTCAGGACATCTATTGGTGGTTCGGTCATGACCTTGCACTTAGTATCATATAAATCCTCATCTGGACAAATCATGTCATGATAGATTATGTCGTCCCTCATTCAAGGCCTATATTATACATCTCACATTACTATGGACATCTATCAACTGTTTGGTCATGACCTCGCACTTGGTATCATGAACCATTATTCATCTGGACAAACTATGTCCAGTCAAATTATGTGTCTCTCATTCAAGGCCCATACAGTATCACACATTATTCAGGACATCTATGGATGGTTCAGTCATGACCTTGCATAAATATATATATACAAACACTCAACTAGACAAATCATGTCATGATAAATTATGCCATCCCTATTTCTAGGCCCGTATTGTACTTAACATTATTGAGGACATCGTCTAATGGTTGTCATTAGGAATATCATGCTCACTTATTCACATGGTCAAATGTCATGATAAATAATGACCATATCAACCTTCCAAGGCCCTTAGTATGTAACATTATATTTATAACAGATATCTATCAATGGAATGGTCATATTACAACTGATCGTTTAAACCATGCGTTATAACAAATCATACTGTCCTACACTCTCCATTGCATGAACGGTCATGACTCGGTTATCAGCACTTGTACCACATATTCTCCTGGACAAATTATGTCATGGTAAATAAATGACCTCACTCTTTTTCAAAAGATCATCTTATGTTACATTATGATAGGTACCTATTGCTGGAACCGTCGTAACCTTGCACATTGTCTCACGTATGAACTCACTCACCCCTTACCCCTAAGAGTGCCCCAAACACCTTCCACTTCCTCCAGTATCTACTATATTATCTCACATTATCTCAGACACATCTTTCAATAACAAGGTCACCACCTAATGTTGTTTTACTGAAAAAGTCATAATCTTGTAAAATAGCCTCACGTATGAACCACTCCCTCACCCCTTACTCCCAAAAAGTGCCCCAAACACCTTCCCTTTCCTCAAGTACATACCTGTATATTATTATCTCACATTATCTCAGACAGTCATCGTTCAATAACCTGGCCACCACCTGATACCGTATCACTGAAACGGCCATATAATCTTGTAAAATAGTCATGTACCTCCCCCACAGTACCACACCTCTAGCCCCAACACTTCCCCCTTAGTACGTTCCTATTCCTCCAGTACGTACCTACATATTTTATTTTCTCACATTATCTCTGCACATCTTTCAATCTTTCAACCCTGCCAACCCCTGATATCACATCACAGGAACGTCCATAATCTTGTGCATTTATCTCACAGATAACCTCAACCCCACACCCCCCTACCCTGACACTACCCCCTAAACGCCCTCTCATTCCTACAGTACTTACATGTATGTAGCCTATGTTATCTCACATTATCTCAGACACACATCTTTCAATAACCCGGCCACAACCTGATATCGTACACCCCATTCACCTGGATATCCTCCGAGATATCCTCCCAGCTTGGCCAAACATCCTCACCATCCATCTACGATGATGAGACTCGCAGACCTACATGTACATACATTGCACAGTACATTGCACATTTGCATACCTTCACACCAAGCATTAACATAGCATACGTTGAGTAAGAGAAGGGCGCCAAGTCACCTTTTTCCATTTCAGAGATAATAATTTTCAACATTTGAAAGCCATGTAGAAACCAAGTGTAAATGAAGCTCTTTTTGAAATTTGATGATTATTCCCCAAATTTGGTATAATTATTATCTGAAAATTGGGCATCACATAGAGGAAGCTCCAACCTACAAGTTGGTATGCGTAACTCGATTCCGCTCAAAATCGACTCAATGCCCTTCTCACTCTCACCTGACTATAATATGTCACACCAAAGTATGCAAACTATGTTAAGGCCCCAATCCTAACATAGCACTTGTAACACAGGTAACAATTAACCCTTACAAGGCTGCTTGATTCCTGTACAACAGCCTTTCTCCATAGACCAAAGGTAGAATATTACTGGAACAATTACCAACTGATTTAAATGTGTCTTTCTTTTCCAGTCATTTTTTTTTATAGAAATGAACATGGAGAAGAGGCATGTTATATCAAAATCAAATGCCAGTCATCCATAATCAAAATTTTTTTTTTAAGAATAAAAAAATTACATGAGTGTATGTAACCTTTACATGACCCCCTGCCTCTGCTTACACATGGGCTGCAGGCAACAATCAGAGAATGTTGTCACATTTGTTTGAGCCAAGGCCTCTGAAACAGGTCAAGGTAGAACATGTTTGATTTTGGAAAGTGTTTGAAGGTCACTTGACGGATTCACATGTCACATTCCATCCAGGTGGGACTTGTTATTATTCATGATAAAATGTTGTTTTTTATCAATATCAGCCCATTTCTAAGAAAAACCTGCAGTAGTATGCATAAAAAATCAATTTCATAGAGCATAGAGCAAAATGACAAGTTTCAAGAAACAATCCTATGAACATGTACATTTTTATCAGGAAAATGAATGAATTTGATGACAATTTTCCTTCAGATTAATTTCAAAATATCATAATTTACTTTAGAGTAATAAGGAGAGCTTCATTTAGTTTGGGAATGCCCCCTAATTAACTGCCCAAGGTCGTCAATGAAGTTTAAAATATCACATACAGAAGAAGACGCATCTTGTATATCATCTTTGCTCAATTTTCAATGGACAGGTAGGTGATTGTGAAGCCTGTTTTTTCAATAAATCATTACAAATTATATGATCAAGGACCTTAATTAACTCAATGGGACTTTCAAAATCTAGGAAGAAATTTGTTCAACCACTTCAGGATTGGTCCCCACAATACTTATGCTTGGGTGTATGGAGAATGCACGTCATACCAAATTAAAGTCTTGAATGGGTTAACATGGCAAGATGGCAAGATAGCACAAATCACATTCATACATCCTTGTACTAAGGGAAAGAAAATTGGGCATTTAAAGTCAAAGTAAACTTGAAAAGTAAATGAACATGTGATCTTGAAAAGAAAAATCAAACAAGTAGTCCGTTCGCTAGTTCACCTGCGTGTCACAGTCCATTCTAGGTGTGAGTTGTGACATGTACATGTATATGAGGTAATAAGAACCAGTAATCATCTTCAGATAAACCTTTACAAATAGAAATGTGATGCTTAAAATGGGATGATATGGAAGTCAGTTCACCCGGGTCACCAGGTGTGACTCGTTAAGTTATGACAACCGTCTTTCCAAAAACTTTGTTAGCTTATACTCTGGTATCACTTTTTTGTTTCCTGGTTGTGATTTGTTACTATCTACATCACCATCTTTGACCATATTGTTATAAAAATATAAGTGTTTTTTTTTCTTCAAATGACATATTGAAAAGAAAAAAAAAACGGTAGTCAGTTTATTAATTCAGTAGCATGTCACAACTCATTATACAAGTAGGTGTGAATTGTTCAATATGGAGTGATATAAAACATAAATCATAGATCTTCAAATAAACCTTTGCAAATAGAAATGTGATGCCGAAAGTCATCTACTTGTAGTAACTTTGTCTGAATTGGCCAAACTTACTTATACATGTATCTCTAGTTTTGTAGATATTTCATGCCTGGTGGTTTTTATCTTACTAATAGTATCAAACCAGATTTTTTCTTCAAATTTGTTCTCCATTTTTAAGATATTTATGATTTAATTTTTTTTAAATCCTGGGGATCACTTTATAAACTGTGTACAAACTTAAGGCAAAAGTTAAGCAAAAAGCACTCTGTATTTTTGCTCATTACTCCGCAATATCACAATCATTTAATGTGACATTTTCATACATGATTCAGTGGACATATCAGTTCACAGAAATACAGTTGATCAACCCATTGTCCGTTTAGGCATAAACTGTATATGTCAACATAGGTAATAGATCTCTTCAACAAACAAAGATCAACTGGCAGTCAGTTCACTGAGATGTCACCAGGTGTTCCTCATGTGGAAATGATAACCATCTTTTTAACAAATCTTTATTTCATGCTCAGTTTTCACATTCTTGCCTGGATGTGATTTGTTGCTATCTACATTGTTTATAGCCACTTAAATGACATTTGTGTTTTTATCATAATATGTTTTACAAATCATAAAAATAGAGATATAAAATGTCAGTTATGTCATTAATGTGTCACATTTTTCAAGAGGATAATGACATGAACGCCTTTCATACTGACACATTTCATTTCAGCATGCATTGAAAGTGGACACATCAGGTTGCATCAATTAACACTCTGATGGAAAGAGTGGGGATAATTCCTTCTGCAGCTAATTTTAATTGTTCAATCAGTATTAATACTCCATTATGATGAAAGCTACCTTTGAAAGGAAGAAAAGGAAATGAAATGGTTCAAGGGTCAAGAAGATGCAAAGCCAGCTTGACCAATGCAATGCAATGACCACACACTGAATCTTAGCCCCTAATGACCAGATGTCATGAGAGGGTCATCACTTCCAGTGACATAAATACAAGGGGGCTCAGCCCAATTTAGCCCCCCAAATGGTCAAAAGAGCTCCCATAAATTTGCATAGAATTCAGCGCAAAACAAATTTGAAGTGCTAATCTCAAGTAGGCGAGCTTGAAAAGTAGCCCCAAGAAATTAAATTTTAATTTTTTCCTGATATCTTCTCTGACGAATTATGTTCAACCGGAATGGCATATGCTAATTTCACCTTTGAGTATCCAATACTCACAAAGGCTTGCTAAAATGTGATTGGTCTCTCATTGGGGTCGCACCATTAGAAGTCGGTATGAAAGTGGTAGAATTGTTCAGATGCGATAACCATCTCCAAACAAAGTCCAAAATCTTCCTCCCTACGCACCCATAAACCCACTGCCTACCAGATCTTACTGTCCCATGTAATAACTACACTGGAAATGCAGTATCTCAAGGCAAAAAGGTTAACCACTCCCCGGGTCCCTGACTACCAGGAAAAGAATGTTCACAACTCACACCTTTTCCATTTATAGAATTTATAACACCTGTTTTACTGAATCCTGCTCCCCGAGTGGCCACTCATATTTATATTACCCTCTACCACTCCTTAAAAACTGCTTAAAAACTGAAAATACAGTAAATTCTCGTAAAAAGGTACAATAACTATTTGAACTCCATTAACACCTGTCAATCAGAGTTATATCGTTTCTTTACAGTTTCTTTACAGTTTCTTTACAGTACAAGCATTAGATGAAATACAATCAATTTAATTTCAGGCACACACAAAAATGTGTGAACTTATATTGACACCTTTCAATGGTGATTTTATAATTGTCCAATTGTTTGAATGGAGCTATAGAGATGAATGCTATTAATGCATGGTCTCTCACTTTGACATCCTTAGGTCACATCATACTGTGACAACATTGCTGGTCAAAGGTTATCTGACCTACAACAAGAATATGTCCCTCCCAGGCCTGCGCCAAGGTGGGGCTATCTATCAATCCCAATTCCACTCTTCTGCAACCCACTTATTAACCCTATCAGGACTGGTTGCGAAAAGGGACTGGCCAGTGCATTATCCATCGAGTCCTGAAATGGTTAACGGATCCATGGAGAATGCATTTTTAAACAAAAATCAAATAGTTTTGAATGGGTTCAACTTTAAAGTGTGTAGAGGGGGGACTTGACAAAACATGATGGATCAAGAGGTTTTCCACATTTTGTAGCTGATCTAAATGCCAAATTATATTGCAAGCATCCCCCAATTCAACAACAATAGCAACTAGGTCGGCAAAGTCAAGTTTCTATATATTCATTCCACATCTTTATACTGTGTACATGAAGGAACATATCAATAGATCTAATTCTGTAAGTATTATGACTAGAGTCGACCATGGCACTCAGACAACTGTATTTTGATTAGGTTTATTGAAACAATATAACAGGTCAAATGTTTTCTCATCCCAGGAGTTATTACTGTCACCTAACAAAATACATCCAGTGTCTGTGTCAAAATGAGACCGTCAGTCATAAAAAAATAATAACAAATTCTAGACCTTGCTACTAAGGTTAAGACTGCAGTTTTTCCCTTATGGTAACTTACTTTTCTAAGTGTATGAGAGAGTCTAATTTTAAACACCCATGCAAATTGATTGTGGCACATCAAGGGTTAAAGGAAGATCTTCCATTCAGTAACCAATTTATTTCTATTGGGTTTATTGAAAACATTATAACGGGTCAAATGTTTTCTCATCCCAGGAGATATTACTGTCACCTAACAAAATATATCCAGTGTTTGCACCAAAGTAAGACTGTCGTAAATCATACATTTTCTTCTACATTTTGCTAGATAAGTTCAGACTGGACTTTCTTGACAAAGTTTATGGGAAAATCTCTTTTTTAAACACCCATACAAATTGATGTCCTAAGGTGTATGAAAACATTATAATAGGTCAGATGTTAGTCTCTCACCAAAGGAGTTTTTACTCTCTCTTTAATAATAAATCCTTCCAATGTGAGATTATGTATCCTAATGTGTCTGCAAGACCTTGACTAAAATGTATATGACAAGAGGTTTTCCACATTTGTAGCCCTTTTTCTTTGGTAACTTACTTTTCAAAGTTTGGAAGAGGTGAATCCATTTTGTAACAACCATAACAATTTATGTCCCTAAGTGTATACAAATAAATGAAAGTCAAATGATTTAACTGAACAAAATATGTCCAATATGCACAAGAGTGAGACTGTCGATCATATTCCCTTATGGCAAATATGGTAAAACAGACCCAAACTTTTGGAACTGTGTTTCTTTAGCCACTTACTGTTATGCAGAGGGGTGGAAAATCTATTTTACATACCCATTAAAAAATTATGACCTGAAGCATGGGAAAACATAACAGGTCGAAGGTCAACTAACAAAAATTAATATTTCAATTCTCTTACGTGAACAATAATAATAGTAATAATCATTTCTTTTAAATCGCAGTCTTACAATGAAGTCTCAATGCGCAATATAGGCCAACATTTGGAAAGTTCCACGCTTCTTTGGTTCTTTCTTTTTGAAGTATGTAAAAGGAGTTGTAAATCTGTTTTGTACCCTCTATTACAAAATCATATCCTAAGGTGCATGAACACATCATGGGTCAAATGTCAACATAGATTAATAATTCAAACTCATATCACAGGCCTTCTAGTCTAGACCTAAAGATTTTCATTCATAAATCTTGTTGTTCTTTTGCATTATTCGTTTAAAACAAGTTTATTGTCAATTACGATTTGCCCAACCACCATTATTCTATAATTTCTTAGTCTTCTGAGTTTTAATACAAATACAGCACATAAAGACTCTCTGATCTACCAGTAGACTTCAGTAATGTTTGGAAGAAAAAAAGTATACTTTGGATTAGCATATTTTTTCCACATGTCTGCTTTGTGAATCATATTTCCATATTTTGGTAAAAAAAACAAGGATATCCACTTAAATTTTCCCATCTGTATTATGCTCCTTAGGGTATAACCGTCTCCTTTGTACTTACTGCAACTTGCGGAAGTGCACTTTCCGTTCCTGAATTTCAAATTAGGTTCCAGAATTTCAGATGTTCACATACACGTATGTTTCTCCATGTTATGCGCAATGTGTTTCCACTTTGATCTTCCGACTATAGTCAAAACATTTTGGCAGGAAGTTCTTTACTGACAACTACATTTCAAGAACGGGGATATCAGAAGGGCTTCTTATTGATTTGTTGTTTTTCTCAACAAATAATGATATTAAAACTGAGTAACCTTTTATTGTTTCTACCAAGTATCAAACTGAACAGTTTTCTAATATTACATTGGCGATTTTTAGTAGATAAGCAGGTTGAGCAGTATTTTCTTAAATTTTCTGTTGAGTAACATAATGATTTCTGCATTGAGTAAACTACTTTTTACTCATCATGATGTCCGGAAATGCTTTCTTCCGGCTTCCCTCCTGAATGTTCAATTACATGTACATATTGCACTTTTATGTCATTTTTTTTCCTATATTTATTGCACTAGCTGTTTGCTTTTCCCATTAAGGATAAAACCTTAGAGTGAAGCTGCCTTCATACATCTGAATATACAACCTAACAACACTGACTACGAACATGAATAGGCAAATACATTGTACAATATCCAGTATCGTCAAAATTGTTTTATGCACTCATTTATACACTTAGTATTACTGCCATTGCTAACAAATAACTGTAGTTCATTTGTGATGATAAGAAGAGAGGTACAGTTGTGGCGTGCTTGAAAGGATGCCTGATTTCCAATCACCGAGTCCTGAGTTTAAATCTGCTTGATGAGATTTTTTAAACATTGCAGCTCTCAACCGCGATGTAAAATAAGGACCCAATAGGAAGTGAATAACTCCAATACATATATAATATTATAATTATCATCATTCTTAAGGTGAGAGTGAGAAGGGCGCTAAGTTGATAATTGGCTAAATTGAGTTTTGCATATACCATCTTGTAGTTCGGAGCCTTCTCTACGTGATGCCAAATTTTAAGGTAATAACTGTCTATAATTTTTGAATAATCATGAAAATACAAGAGAGCTAAATTTGGTTTCTTCAAGGTTCCCAAACTGTAATCATGATTATCTCAGGAGTACAACAAATGACGCAACACCAAATTCTTTCTCAACTGACGAATCATAAATATTTTTAAGAATGAGCAAAGAAAAAAAGGGAAGAACACCCAGCCCGAGGGCTTTCTAGCTCAGTTGGTAATGCACCAGTCAGGCAACCCAGAGGTCTTGGATTCAAATCCTGAGGAAACCTATTTTCTTTGCTCATTTCCATTTGTATAATATATTTTTGTTTATTTATGTTTTAAATTATTTATACATGTTGATCTACTGACCTCATTTCTAGCGCATCCTCCAAGTGTTTCCTGCCCTCCGCCATCACCGCTCTTAATTTCATCTCTTTTTCTTTGAGGACGACCTGCGTCGTTGATAACTTGTTGTTTGCTGCTGAATGCAGTCG
The DNA here is from genome assembly GCA_037951105.1 of Echinarachnius parma. Lineage (NCBI taxonomy): Eukaryota > Metazoa > Echinodermata > Echinoidea > Clypeasteroida > Echinarachniidae > Echinarachnius > Echinarachnius parma. Next base: position 41,068 of record JBAMJV010007477.1, read on the forward strand.
ACGCGTCTCATCCAGTTCTCTCTTGTCTTCTTCAATCTGAATGACAACAAAATGGGACAGAACGAAAATGAAATGAATAAAGATTTGATGAGGGGAGTAACAAGGAGTTGGAGATTTTTTTTCTGAATTTCATTTCTTTTTCTTTTAGGACAACCTGTGTCGTTAATACTTTGCACCTCATCCAATTCCCTCTTATCTTCTTCAATCTGAATTACAACAACAAAAATAGACAAAAATTAGTGAGAAAAAACAAAGATTTAATGAAGAGAGTAAGGAATAAGGAGAGTTAGAAATAAGATAAATTTCCGTTTAATACCTACAGTACCTCGTCCAACCCCCTCTTAACCTCTTTTACCTGAATGATGGAATGAGATAATGGTTCTAATGATCAGGTGGTCTATATTCATGCAGTGTGGTTCATTTATTTGTAAACTACTCTCTAGAGAAATAAGAATAGTGTTTTTATAAGTAGGGAGTCTTTACAGATGTGTAATTGCTAAAGCAGATTTGACTACCGTAAAACTTCGCCTATAGGCGCTACTATCTCACAGTATTAGCAGGTATTAATCAACAGCCCCAGCCGCGTCCACAAGGATCTAGTATAATGAATATGTATCTAGCCCTTTGTCAACGATCTTCGAGCAGGTCTTAATGAATATTCATGATAGCATAATCATGTAAAGTTGAGACAACCCTATTGAACCAGTACCGCCTATAGGCGAAGTTTTACGGTACATGCAAAGGAAATAGGACAAATTGGGACACTGGTATGGAATTATTTGAGACCTAATGGTGATCTACAGACCTCTTTAATTATAATAATAATAATAAGTTATATTTATTGCCTCTTTCATGCCTCTTTGTCAAATAATGGGCAGAGAAAAACACCAAAACAACAATTAAAGCAATATACTATTTGCCTTTGAAAAGCTTATTCAATCAAAGTTCAGCACATATCAATAGTCTTAGCCCTCATGTAATTTCTCAAACAAGAGATGGCGCTCTTCCTCTTCTGCCATCTGCCTGATTGGCATCACAGGATTTGAAATGATGCATTCCAGTGCCACAAATCTACTAAGCAATCCAAAATAACTCTGACATGCCTTAAATTAATATGTGTGGTTTACGGGTACACCATGTGAGATGGGTGGATTGGTAAGCCCTGAAAAGGACTATGGTAGTCCTAGAAAGGACTGTTGGTGTAGTTCTGAAAAGAACTGTTGGTATTCTTTCTAGGAGAGTTCTAAAAAGAACTGTTGGTAGTCCTAGAAAGGACTGTTGATAGTCCTAGAAAGGACTGTTGGTAGTCCTATAAAGGACTGTTGGGATAGTCCTGAAAAAGACTGTTGGTATTCTTTCTAGGAGAGTCCTAAAAAGGACAATTGGTAGTCCTAAAAAGGACTGTTGGGATAGTCCTGAAAAGGACTGTTGGTATTCTTTCTAGGAGAGTCCTAAAAAGGACAGTTGGTAGTCCTAGAAAGGACTGTTGATAGTCCTAGAAAGGACTGTTGGTATTGCGAGGAGAGGGTGGATGGTAGGAGGGACTCGACGTTTCGAATAGGTTGACTATCCGTTGTCAGGAGTGCCTTAAATTGTTTGTCAAAAGATTATCAACAATTTGATGAAATAAAGACATTTGTTTCAGTGGGATAATAATGCATTATCAGCCTTACTTTATTTCATGCCCTAAATCATGTTTTAACATACTCTTCATACCATCCACATACTTTCTACAAAAAGATATTAAATATTAGTTCTTGTTTTTGTTTCCTTTTCATTTAAAATCATCTTCTCATCATCTTCTGGCTTTACCAAGATGAAATAAACCATACATGTACAAGAGATTGTGCCCTTCCTCTTAATATATATTCTGCTTTACTGACATGGACATGCAAACAATTACCTAAGTTTATCTCTCCTTAAAAATTCTCAGACTTAGGTCTAAAGAGTATGCATGCAAAATCAAATTAAATTTACTGGAAGAGTTATAAAATGTCTTAAATTCATACCTGTTTCTTGAGTTTTGAAATGGATTCTGTCTGTTGAGCAAGCAGCATCTCTCTGTCTGCGGTAATTGTGACGCTTTCTTTCAGAGCTTCTGCCAACTCCTCAACCCGATCCTCCTTCTCTTTCACCAGATCCTACAGTCAAAATAAATATAGAATGGAATACATGCAATATTACAGTGAAACCTCCTTATAACGAGCAACACGGGCCCATTGAATTTACCTTATTCTATCAGATATCTTGTTGTATCAGGGCTTAAAACTAATACAATACATAGAACCTGGACCTGTGAAACATCGTCCCTATATTTAAGGACCTTGTTATAACAGAGCTCGTTATAAAGTGGTTCCCCTGTACTCTAATATTACAGGCAGATAAGTATTGTATAGTGATGGTCTACTTGCCATGGCATCTGCCATTATGGCCAATAACATTCTCTCTGTATATGGTTATTATTTATTATTACACATACAGGCTAGTTTTCGATTCAATAAATCATGTATTTTGTTTCCGTCTCGGGTTTGTCAGTCATAGCGTTCATTATTGTTATGATATTACCATCGTAACGTGTATTATGTAGCTCTACAAATGTGTATTTGGAGTGCAATATCAGACGATAATACCCCTCCATGGAGCTGATATTCAATCCAGCGCGGAAGTGCGCAAATTCATACGCGCGTTTATTAATGACGCATGAATGGATTTGCGCGTATCTAATTGTGACGTATGAATACGTTTACGCACCTCTGCTACTAACAGTCCGCGCAAATGGCCCTTCATGGGTTGAAAATGTTTAATCAGTAATTTGAGATTCAATGCATTGGTCTTCTTCACTTCACGGAGTAAGATGTATGTTTTTGTTTATTTATGTTTTGCTCTGGATAGTATGTATAATAATAATAATATTGACTGGCTTGTTCTTTCGTAATATATCAGAAATATTGCATTCGTTAGGATAATATTGCACTCGTCTTCGACTCGTGCAATATGATCCTAGCGAATGCAATATTTCTGATATACCACTCAAGGCCAGTCAATATTTTATAAATAACTTCTGCTGGACGCAATCTTCCTTCTCTTTCACCAAATCCTTGAGTAACAAAATACAAAAGAACAATCAATAATAGTAATAATGATTTTGATTTATAGAGCGCCTAATATGATTGGTAATCCTCTCTAAGCGCTTTACACAATGAAATGTTACAGGCAGATAAAATGTCTAACTGTTGATAGTCTCTTTTCCCTTTTCCCTTTTTCTTTTAAATATGTAACGAGACGAGACGATTTCTGTTGCAATAGAGGCTTTAAATTTTTAATAGAACCTCTGCAAAATCTATTCCATTTGATCCGATTCTTTAATCAAGGGTTTGACAGCTTCTCAAAAGTGGGGGGGGGGGGGGGGGGGGGGGGGAGGGACGACATTGAAAGGGAGCAAAGCGACTGAGAGGGAGGGTGTGGTATCTTTCATATTTGTTAGTAAAGTACTACAGAAAGAAACAAGCAATTTAAAGATTGGACAAATCAAGTAATCAACCCAAACCAACCTGTAATTGTTGAGTATCCGATGAAAGCTCCCCTTCTCTCCTCCGTGCGTCTTCCAAGAGCTGAGCATTCTTTCTCTTCTGCGTCTGTTGGTCACGCTTCACCGCCACTAGCTTCTTGTTTGCGTCTTTCAGTTGGCTATTAAAAATAAGTCAGGTCGGGTATGAGAAATAAGGGAAAACAAATATTTCAAATCTATGAAATCATCATTGAAATTATTTCATAAATGAAAATGATCTAAGAAAATAGGGTTTCCCCGGGATTTGAACCCGAGACCTCCAGAATGCTAGACCGGGGCACTACCAACTGAGCTAGAAAGCCCTTGTGCTGGTTGTTCGTCCCTGAAACCCATTTCAATGCGAGTGATGGTCATTCATATTATATATTGCTGGTCATTTTCCCCATGTATGAAATTATTTTAATATATATAATACAAAAATTGTTTTAAAACAAACTCAAAATGTGCTCAAATATTACACACATTTCATGCATATAATCCTATTAATATGCTAGACACGTATGACTGTGATCATGTTGCTTGATATTGTAGATTGTACGTCAAAATACAAGTGTGTTGCTATACTCCTTAGCTGGGATTCAATTCAATACCATGAAGTCAAACATGAAAGATATTTACTCTATAAATTGGTTTGAGAAAATTATTAGGCCAAAATCAGACTGAGATTAGTCAATTAACTGACAACTTTGTGATGTCACACTTTCTTTTTATTATTTTACATACACTTTTTGTTTCACTTGAGTAAATTGTTAAAGTACCAATATTTAGTATTGTACATTAATATGAGTTAAGTAAATGTCTTAGCCTAGCAAATGGCTAAGTAATATGTTTACTTAATCTATATTGAATTGAATACCATCCCAGAGATAAAGGTACAGTCAAACCTGTGCATAGTGACCACCCAAAGGAAACAACAAAAGTGGCCACTGTCGACAGGTGTCCTCTATAGGCAGGTTCCATAAAATAATTTTCTCTGCAGTGGATCACTTTTGGTGGCCACTAAAGGAAGGTTGACTGCTATAGGCAGGTGGCCACTGAGACAGGTTTAACTGTATTATTGCAGTCTATATGTATAGGGCAAGCTGACTGTATTCATGACCATCTCCAAGGCCAGTTGCATGCTAAGTAAGTACCAGGAACTCTACTCAGGGCTCTCCATTAACCAGTTCAGGACGGGTGGATTTTGCTATAACATGCATTCTCCATAGACTCCTGCCCAAGAATTTTCGGGACCAGTCCTGGGCCCCGTTGCAGAAAGAGATACAATCGATTGTAAGTTACGATTAATCGTAAGTCAGAAAATGTACGCGTTTCAACCAATCAGATTTGCGCATCTAGAACACGTGATCTGACTTACGATTAATTGCAACTTACAATCGATTGTATCTCTTTCTGCAACGGGGCCCAGGACGGGTTAAAGTCATCCATTATACTTTAGAAGATTTTTTCAAAATAGATATTTCAGGCGTCAATCATATGCCAATTTCATCATTGTTAGATTCTTCGGAATGATTTGGGATATTTTCATAGAAAAGGGACAATGTTTACCTTGTGAAAAAAGTGAAAATTGATGACAGATTGTATTCCTAATCGTTTGTGTGAAGTATCTGAATTTGGATTCCTTTGCTTTGACTACAATAAAAAGGCATTCCCAAACTTTTCAATTCACTTTAACTCCTTGAGTGCCAAGCTCGCATTTTTGTGAGTTACATTACACACAAATGCCATAGAGCATTCAAATCCATGGCATTTTAAGAGGTAAAATCTCCATAATTAGGGAGACAGTTGAAAAATCAAAACCCATTCATTCTTCTGTTACCATAAGCCAAACAACAAGGTACAAGAGAAGTGTGAAAGCTCCAAGTGACTTTGGTTGAATTTCACAAAGTTAATGGATCACTTAAAGCTTTTCTATCAGGTGGGCAAAAGAACACTTCAGATAGACTCCACCAATAGACTTGTGCATTGTAGATCCTTTTTTGCTGGTGCCCAATACAAGAGGATCTAATGGCCATATTACATTTCTGGTGGTGGCCATTGACACCCAGGCCACTGCTAGGAGCAAGCTCTGCTTCTTAGTGGGCAACTAGTGTTAGCTGGGTTAGCCTTTGTTACCTACTACAATACCCAAGTTAGCAAGAACAAAAATACAATATGTTCCCTACTTTATACAGCCCTATCACCCAAAATAGACTAGGTAGTATGAATCTACAAATGTAGGCTAGCAGGGTAACATGAACATATATCATCTGACTTAGTAAAATACGCGTCGTTGATTGGCTTAACACGGTCACATGATTGGGGTGTCATTTTTGTATGACACACGGCCAGAGAGGTATGATACCCGCATGGCGCGCGCTGCAAAAGATTGTATTATGACGTCACAATGAGAACCAAAGGTACACGATACACGTACCGTATGTTGTGTTTGACTGATTTCAGTTTCAATGCATGAATGTGTATTAGCCCCCGGATTTAGCTAGATGATATAACAGTTGTTAAATTTGTTGTCGGGAAAATCACAGAATGTTCTCTCAGGATTTAAAATGCTATTTCGCGAAGAAAATAAGTCCCTCGACTACGTCTCGGGACTTATAATCTTCCCTCAATAGCATTTAAAATCCCTCGGAGTGGAACATTCCGTGATATTCCCTCAACCACGAGTTAACAACTGCATAATATGAACATGTAAGCCATGCAGAACAAATATATTGTTACCACCGTTTGCATACAAAATTAATTCATTGTGAATCCCCTGTTCTGATATGAAATGGTAAACTACAATCATTTTAGTCAAGCCACCATAATAACTTTTTTCTACTTGCCCATTCAGGCAAGCAAATTCTTGAATTTTCAAGTTTTACTTTCCCAAACGAAAAAAATTAGTGACAGAAGAAAAATAAATTGCCCTAATAAAGTAGCTTGATGTGCTTGGCAAATTTCTCGCTGGTTCCTAGATATTTTCTCTCATAGTTGAACAGAAATGTTAATTGCCCAATAAGGCATTATTAAACCAAACTAGACCACTTATATAATGTTACTTGCGTCACATCAACCTGTTCTTGCCCTGGCAAGTCCAAGTGCTAGTGCTGAGCCCTGATTGTGGCTATAAAGGATATCCTTGTGTTTTAGCTTTATAACTAATATAGAGTACAGAAGCCATGACGTCATGAAAACACTTTTTTAGAATTTTCAAATTTGGACTTCATTTTCAGAAAGAGCATAACAAATAATGTCCAAATACCGAAAATCAAAGGAATAGGTTACGTATTGGCTGAGATATGCCCATCCGAATGAATTTCACTTCAATGGGCAATCAGTGTTATAATGCACTGGTTCCTAAATTTAGGAACCAGTGCACTATAACACTGATTGCCCATTGACCAAAAAAATCATTCGGATGGGCATATCTCGGCTAATACGTAACCTATTCCTTTCATTTTCGGTATTTGGACATGATTTGTTATGCTCTTTCTGAAAATGAAGTCTAAATTTGAAAATTCTAAACAAAAATGTTTATGACATCATTTATGACATCACACTTCACCACTTTATGTCTATCACCAAATTTTTGATTAACAGCTTTGGGCAGTGGAGTAGCCTGTTGGAATGATAGGGGAGGGCAGAAATTATTGGTGGATACACCCTATGTACTTCTCATTTTACAGGTCTTATCAAATAATTGGGGGCATTTTACCACCCCCCCCCCCCCCCCCCCCCCCCTGTAGCTATACCCACTGGTTTTGGATTTGATGCAAACCTCTCTATATTATTTGCTTCAAGATAGGGGGAACATGACAAACTCTTATTTTCAATATCGATATACTTATTGAAACTTGCTGCATGATATATACACCTTGTATCATTATCATATAGAATTTTCCAATCCTGAGTAGGTCATCAATCAAATATGATAGCTCCACTAGCCTTTGTTTTGGTTACCATAGATATGAATATTAAACAATTATTTCATGCGATTCCATATATTTTCATGCCATCATATTGAATGCAAATGCATGCAAAATGTATGGTTTTGTATTACAATGCCTCTTCTTTCTTTGTGAGGCTGTAGCGATCATGTGCAAATGTTTAAAAAGCTGATAAAAATTAATAAATCAATAAGTAAAATAAGTTTTAATATTCAGCAATAAATGTTGTTAAAATAAAAAATGGCTTATTCATATGGTATATATTAGACAATACTATTCAATTTCAGCATTGAAATGGGATTGCAAAATTATTTAGTGTACTAAATAAGTTCTCACCAAATAGAAAATTAAATATTGTATTTCATACCATTATCGCACAACTGTCTGTTTACAATTTTGACAAAATGGAATATAATTATTATAATGAACGTCACCCAATTACTAGGATGACAACGCAACTACTATTTGGAGTAACTGTGAAATATGGACTGCAATGTACATGGAAGATGATTCTTTACTGAATAAGCAAGTTACTGTGCAAAACATTAAATATTCTTTTTAAGAAGAGCTATGGTACACCCTTAAGAAAAACACACTCATCACTTGTTTTGAGTATATACCTGTATACATGAATGCAATCATGCTTGAATTGTAGAAAGAAATATAAAAGCCTAAATTAGCCTTTAAAACAACAGGGCACTATTTCGAAACCTAGATGATTCAAACCTTTTTTGCTAAAAATGTAAATGTTATCTTTATTAATAAACATTCAAAGACAAAATATATTTTCACAAATGTGCAGGTTTTATACAAAGAAATTTCAAATTTGATATTGTGAATATAACACCCATGCCGATTATTCAAACAAATTTACTACAAGATATGTCTGCGATTTATTGATGGCTTTCAACAAAATTAAACAAAATTCCCCTACAGAAATCTGTGAGTCTCAATCTAGCTGCTAGCTTAATAGGCGACCTTTGCTGAAATTGTAAGCGTGCATGCTCAGTTTTAAAGCGTGTCAGTTACATGTAGCACACAGGAATAGTCTGCAAGCTTAATTTCAGCAGAGATCGCCTATTAAAGGTACTGTTGAGTATTGGTATTTCCCGAAGTGCCCCCCGATATTTTCTGGTGAGATAATGAAAAACTGACTGTCAAATTTGAAAGAACATACAATTTTAATGACAGAATAAACTTTATTTGATAAAAATCGGTTCAGAAACGGCTGAAATATCCATAAATATATTTTTATTCAAATGATTCTCACCGGCAATCACTAGGGGATATTTTAGACTTTTTAGAAAAAAAAATTAAAATGCTTCACGACTACTTGGAAAAAAATGTGAATAGGTTTTTAAAAATTCGTTGATGATATCTCTATTGAATCATTATTTTAACAAAACATTAAATGCACAATTTTGTAAGAAAAATGGCTAAAACCAGTGATTTTATTAAATAGCGCCCTCTTGAGTTGTAACGGCTCTTTTTGAATGATAACAGGGGTTTTACTTAGTTTTTGTAATTGTGTATACTTTTTGAGCATGGTGAAATTATAACTATTACTTTGTACCATAATGGTGCAGGTTTTGGTTACTAAATTTAAGTTTGACCAATACTCAACTATCCCTTTAAGCTTGCAAGCTAGCCGCAAGATTCTGTGGGGTTATTTTTCAATTACAACAACTACATTTATTTCATCTGTACCTCACAAAAAATAATTATTTCTAGAAGCACTCTCTGGACCAGAAATGTACCATCCCTTTAAGAAGAATATCTGATATGGTGTGACAAAAACCTCTTTCTTCAAGTTATCTCTTGCCATGGAAACCACCAAAGATTATAACTTGCTATTTGTTATCATAACTATTATAATCCCTTAAAAAGTCTTGATGAAATTTGAAGCAAAACTTTTTATGTAGGGAAATAGAAAAATGCATGTATTATTATATATACATTGAATGGAAAATAGCAACATCGAAGTGTGGCATATCGAACTACATGAGAGACATATACATTGATTAATGTGAAATTACTGGAAAATCTTTATAGAGAAAAAAGTGAGCACCAGTTACTTGTTTACTTCTGTGAATTTCAAATAAATATTAATAAATTGCCATATTCATAAAATGTGACAAACATACACGCACAATGAGGCACTTAACATTTAGTGCATCATTTTATACTTTCCATGCTTTATTAATCCATACAACATGCTCAACTCTGTGAGACACACTTTCACAATGTGAGTTCTTAAGTAAAAGGTATTATTGTTTGTAAAAATAGTTGTTAGAACAAACAGAAATGCATGACTTACATGCTCCTATATATAAGACAGACAGACTTATCTTACTTGCAAGACAAATCGAGTGATCAATAACACAAATTACATCACAATGCACATAAAGAAATCAGGACAGAGCCTGAAACGAGACTAACAAGCAGCAATAGAGGTACACATGCAGACTGAGGTCATAAGGTCAAAGGTCAACTAGGTTCAACGACTTTGAGGTCACTCACCCTGGGCAGTGCTTTCTTAATATGCTGAGGGTTAAAGGTTAGCAGGAAGCAAAAACAACAGTTTTGTTTTCTTTGGTTACTCACAGACAAGAAGAGAAAGACACAAATAGTGAGGTACTGTAGTTCTTTTTCCTTTTTTTCCTTTTTTATATGTTTTCCTTCATTTTCAGAAGTTGTTCGTTTAGAAGTTTTAAATTTTGGCTTTGACTATCATGATGTTGTGACAAAACCAGCTATAGAAAGTGTTGTCGCAACTGAATTGTAATAATATTCAGGAGTATTCTTTTGAACTTGATAGTTTATACTTTTTGTATCTAACATGAAGAGGATAATTTAATCTCAACACTTAACATCTGAAAGAAAAACACATACTACACATACAAATTATCTGCAGGAAAGGTTCCTATTATTCCAAAAATGTTAGTAAAGAAATGCATACAAATTGAAGTCAATTTTGCATAAAAAATGGCAGATCTATAGGTTACTTTTTTCTCCTTTTTTCAAATAAAAGATTGATTCGGAAGTGTTTTAAACTACCCAAATGCTTTGAGTTTGTTTCTTAATATATCATTGTTTCCACTTCATTCTAAATAAAAATCTAACTCATGAATTTGTTTTTTGAAAATATACTTCAATAAATCAGAACATCTCTACAAACAAAAACGTTGAACAGTTTATAAGGGATAGACTGAAAGCAGTATCTGCGTACTGGGTGTTAATCTATGAAAGCATCAAAAAAAGAATTGGCACAGGGGGGGAGGTCATGCAGGCATCACTACAAATCAGTGGAAAAGGTTGCGTCTCTCTAGAAGCCATTTGGGGCGTCAACAACTCAGCAACCTACTACACTAAAGGGTTCAAAGTAATCAAACAGTCACACACTCATTAAGCTATCATATTCTGACGCCTCTTCTAAACAATTATTAAATGGCATCAATATATGTTTCTTTAAACTGATGCGCAACTTTAAGTTAACAAAATACTGTACATCAACCTACTAGACTAAGGGTTTGAAGGTTTGTTTATTTTAATGTAAAATGCAAGTTGCACACTCTTTTCAGCTACAATATTCAAACACCTCTATCAAAACATTCAATCACATCAACGTTTATTGACCAACTATTAAATGCTCAACATTTCATTGAACTGATATGATAACTTCAATTAAGAAGGGCTATGTCAAATTATGAATGATGTTACTTGACAAACTTTACTATAATCCAATAACCTATTCATGCTATTAATTGACCCCTTGCCGACGGGAATCTGGTGGGCTATGATGTACAATCTATGGGATTTCAGAATCTAAAAGGGAACAGGTTAAGATCAGTGGCATTCCCCATCCAATAACCTATCCAGTGTACTATTAAATCAATATCAGTGGCATTACCCCTCGAGGTCCTTGATCTTCTTGTCCTTGTCGTTCTTCTCGCCTTCCATGTCCTTCATGATATCCAGGAGCCTGTCGACCTCTGTCTGCGATTTGAGAAATTCTTCCTTCTGCGAAGACAGGGATCGCTGCAGCTCCTTGATTTCATGGCTCTCCACGGATTCTCGCTCTTCTTTTAGCTGGTAGTAGAAAAATAAAAAATCATCACATGTTTATTAAGTTAGTCAGATAGCTCATACTGCATCATTGTCTCCTTAAAAACAAGATATCTGTAGTAACCCTCCCTTCTGGGCAGACAGGGACCACTGCAGGTCCACAGATTCCTACTCTTCTTTGAGCAGGTAATTGAAAAAGAAACAATAGTAATAAGCTTCTTTTGAGAGTTATATATACTGTAGCTCCTCCAGCATAGTTCACTTTAAATATCCTCTAGAATATCTCAATCTACTCCTCCTCAGCAGACAAGGATCTCTGCAGCTCCTTCATATCATAGCCATTGCTTTCTAAGAATTATAGCTCTTAAATCGACTGGTAATTATTACAAAAATAATACTAATAGTAAGTTTGTTTCATTAGACAGGTGTCAGGTTTTCCAGCATCTCTCATTTCTTAATGAGCTAAATATCTGGAGTACCGCCTCCTCTTGAACAGAGAGCTATAGATGGTTTGGACATCTTGAGGGGGATAAGGAAGGCAATCAAGCAAACATCACGTCAAGTCAATTATTGGAAGGAAAATGAGGAAGAGGAAGACAAGGGACACGATGGACAATATCAAAAGAGATCTGCCGAGAGAAGAGAGGAGAAGGAGGATTCGAGCAACAAACCCTGACTGATTGGGATATAATTCAAATCTCCAAGCACCACAATCAACTCTAGTCACAATACTTGGAAGGAAGATGAAGAAGAAGAAGACCAAGGACACACGATGGAAAGACAACATCAAGAGAGATCTGCAGGCGTACAACCCGATGGTGGGTGAGGCAGGGAACAGAGGAGATAGAGAAAGAGGATTTGGGCAATAAGCCCTGATTGGTTGGGATATGATTAAACCCTCTGGGTGCCGACCATGGTCGAATCTAGTCACAGTTATTGGAAGGAAGAGGAGAGGGTAGAAGACTCAGGTAGGAGGACAACATCAATATAGATCGGCAGGTATTCAACCTGACCATGGAGGGGCAGGGAGCAGAGGAGAGTGGAGAAGGGGGATTACGACAACCAGCCCTGATTGATTAAGATATCTGAGTGCCAGGGTCGATTCTAGTCACTATCAGATCCACTGTTTTATCCCTTAATCTGATAAAAGAAGAATAGATAATAAGAATAGATACATTTTACACAGTTATATTCTAACATTCCTAGAAAGCAAACAAAATATTTATCCTATATTTATATGTTGATATATAACTACATGTATATAGTATATAATATATTTGAAGCAGATAGAAAATAGTCACAACAATTATTATATATGATTATATTTTGTTTAATAACAGCTCCTTTATAATGCTTCCATCTACAACTACCTATTTAATATTTATGAGTCTTTTGTTAGTATAAAGCACTCATGATGTAAAACGATAAATAATTAACAAACTTGAAATAGATAGTGTAAGTCAAATAATTATGCATACAAAATCTGCATATAAATATACATTTTAGATATCAGTGCTTTGAATAATAAAAACAAACCTGGCTCTTTACAGATATATTACCAGATATATTACAAATAAAGATAACAACATAATAAATCTACAACATTTCTAACAATGAAACAAATTGTACAAAGTCTTATTCATAGAAGTAAAAGGCAAGTAAAGGAGGATCCAGAACACCCCCCCCCCCCTCCCCCAAGAGTTCCAGTAAATCACATCATATGAGGGCAAAAACATCACAGTTGGGAGCAAAATCAGGTCATTTGGGGACTAAATTGGCTTGATTTGTAAGGAAGGTTGTTATTTGGGCAAATTAAATTAATGCTGGTGGTCTGAAGCTATTTGATGTTGGTACATTGTATAACATGCATTCTCCATAGAATATGCCTACAGCCCAAGTATAATCTGGACCCGTCCTCAATTAAATGGTACAAGTCACAAGTGCACAAATAAATACATAAATTGATTAAGACAGACTTCAAATATAATTCTTGAACTGGTTTCTTACATGTTTCTGTCATGAATTTCTACCATAGTCTTGTTTCCCTACCTCTTCATTTAATCAAAATGATCATAAAAATAATATATAACTTGTATTATTTATTTAATTTTTGTGATGGAAATCGTATCATATCCTTCATATACACAGCTTAATATTGAAACATTATATGAAAAATGCATTCAGTTTGCTAATTATCATTTGCTAGTATCATGGCAAAAGGGGCAGGGGGGGGGGGAGTTTAATTATCTACTAGCAATATGAGCCGGCTGAGGGTACTAGTGGGAATTTGATGTTCAATTTGTCCCACCAAATTATGAAATGCAAGGGTAACATTAATGACAACAGACTTACAATACACAAACTCATATAAGACTAACAACCTTTACATAAGATTTAAAAAACAAAAACTCACAAAGGAATACTTCTCATGACAAATTTATAAAAATCAATAAGTATCCATTCAACTTGATAGTTCAGTATCAATAATTAATAAATAACAGATTATACACTTTGTACAGCACTAACACAACGTTGCTTCTGTTTAACTGACACATAATTACACGCATAAGATTAAACATGGGTACATGAAAGATAAGCAAAGAAAATTAGGCCTTGGCTGGAACCGAATCTTCGATGTTCTGCCCACGAGCTACAAACAGCCTTTACCAGTGGTTGATCCTCGAAGCCTTTTTTCATTGCTCGTGCTAGTCAGAAGATAGTAAATATTCACAACTTTTTAATAACACTTTTGACAATGCGGAACTATATGTATATAGGCTGCACAGCTATGTCATGCAAACTGTATACAACTGTACACACGTGCATGCTGGAAAATATCCAATTACTCACCGCTAGTAGCTTTCGATGGGCCTACGTTGGCGTAGGAAAAAAAATGGGTTCACAATGACAAAACCAAAACAAAAGTAAGTATACAATGTACATGTACCCACCAGTCAAAATGATAGATATATATGGGAATGAGCTGGGCCCATTATAATAGAGCCCTGGGACCCTATTGACTTAGTTTGGTTTTAAGTCTCTTTTGGACAAGAGGGCCAATTAGGAGACAAGTGGGTTTTTTAATAGCTGATCGAGTTAATTTTAAGGCCCGGTCACATATCACTGGATAGAGTAAACGGATGCTGGACGGAGAGTAACATTTTGAATACATTCGTCTCCGTTTGTATACGTTTCTTGTCCATTCCTTGTCAGGCGTTCTACGTTGTTCTATTCGGCGGAATGTTATTGTGCATGAAGCAATGGAGACGACTTCCACCACCAGAAAATTTGATTTCGCAAATTGTATATTCATCGGGCATTCGTTTACGCTATCCAGTAATATGTGAACGGGCCTTTAGTAGGAAATAAATGATAACCTAATTATTTGCCACTAAGAAAAAAAGAAATGTCTTACTTATGCCAAGGTCACAAATGCTCTGATTCAGGATAAGGCACCCATACATTGTAACTTTTACAGGAATCTTAGGTGGCCACACAGGTGATATGCCTATCCTGCGGTAGCCATTGCATTTTCCCTTGCGTACGATGCCATGGGGGGTGTTTCACAAAGATTCTAAGTTGAACTTAACTCTAAGTTGGACTTAAAATTTATGGAAAGCCGTTTGTAGCCTTGGAATAAGATATATTAAAAAGCAAAAATGCAAGTATTTTAGACTTTGCGTACATTTTACCTCAAGAGCATGAAATCTCCTTGATAATAAAAATATATTAATGATTTGAATCAACATTATATGCCTTTTAAAATAACATTTACAACAAAAATTTAAAAAAAAACTAACGGCTTTCCATAATTGTTAAGTCCAACTTAGAGTTAAGTTCAACTTAGAATCTTTGTGAAACACCCCCCTGGAAGCTTATAGCCCGGAGATAAAAATTCCTGATGCATTGTACAATTTTGACTGGCCATAAGCATATAGACATGTTGTAGACAGCATCACCTACGAACCGCACAGGCACCGCATGGGCCCAGCACGGACACCATAGCATTTGTCCAAATATTGAACAATTTTGCGACTGATGACTTTTGGGCTACTCAAATCTCTGGTAGTCGTAAGATCTAAAAATTATCCTAAGAGTACCTAGCGATGTCTGTACGAGTCCTGTACGGGCACTGCAGGGACGCCGAGTTGCGTCCACGCTGAAATGTTGAAACGCTGAATTGTGCGACACCCTGTGCATTTTTGACCCTTAATTCAATTTAGCATGAAACTAGCATAAATAGAGGCCCTGCTAACTTAGCTAGCTAAGTATTTGTTGGATGCTAGGATGTAGGGTAATATGCAGTAGTTTGCAATCTAGGAATTAACTTTAGTTTCCAACAATGGTTAAAATGCAACCTATCTGGCAACTAAACATCTACTTGTTGCTTACTTTAAAGGGGTAGTACAGTTTTGGTAAGGCTGAGCTTTATTAACCAAAACCTGTATAATAGCATTACAAACTAATATGCTCAAAAGGTATAGAAAAGTACAAACAACTAAGTAAAAAGCATGTTATCATTCAAAAAGAGCCATTGAAACACAAGAGGGCACTCTCTAAAAAAGCATTGGTTTCAACCATTTTTCATACAAAATTATGCATACATGTAATGTTTTGTTGAAATAATTATTAAATAGAGAGATCATCAACAACTATCTAAAAACCTCTTTTGAAAATTTTTAAAAAAAGTGTAAGCATTTTTCTAATTTTTTAAAAATTCATCGAATAAATCTGTCCCCAGATTTATTCCGATCGGATATATTTATTGATATTTCAGTCGTTTGTGAACCGATTTTGATCAAATAAAGTTTATTTTGCCATTAAAATTACATGCTCTTGCGAATTTTACACTCAGTTTTTCATTATCTCACAAAAAAATTATTTCGTGCAGCGCCCTCTATAACAAAACTAAACTACCCCTTTAAAAGCAGTTCCAAAAGCCTGGAAATTGCACTATAATCATATACATGTACCTGCAATAAAGTTCAAATATTGGACCCCATATTTATAGAACCACACTAGTCTAGTTCATTTCTATGTCAGTCTATTGTAGATGATAGGTGTAATGAATACAAATGAACAGTTTGAATAGCTGCTGAGAATCAAGTGAGCCTTTTCAATTATTAGAATAGGACTAAGTCTGCAACAAGAGACTCTTTTAGTTGAAATTGAAACTATAAAAGCTCATGTGGTTTTATGAATATGGGCCTAGACTAATGCCTAAACATTGAACCCCTGAACAATAAAGACTTGGTAAAATAATTTGTCAGCAATCAGCATCAAAACAACAGTAAACCAATCAAATTGTCCTTATCAAACCAAACAATAACGGAACAAGATTTTTTATTATAATGAAATTGGAATTTTTTTTTCATGCGGGTCTACTCTTGCAAGCACTTGAAATGTTGAAGCATTCCATGCAATAGTAACTCCCACTTTAATAGACCTTTTCTGCGAGTCCAAGCCCAAGTTTTACCCCATCCAAGACTATTTGATTTTGTTATTACATGCATTGTCCATTACTAGTATATATGTACCTTAATTATTCCTACCTGTATCAATTCTGCTATATAAAAATTGGCAATGCGGCATAATTTGTATCGTTAAATAAAGGCAAACATTGATAGACAATTGAATTTATGTTGAAGTTGAGGAAGCTATGATCTCTGCATAGTTTTCTCCTTTTTTCTGATGCTTGTAATCGTTGTTTTTTCTTCATTATTATGGTTTAGTTTTGCACAAAAAAAACAAAAAAACATTTCTTATAAAATTGAAATGAACAAAAAAAAATGCAATTCAAAGTTGGCGGGTAGATTTAGAAAAGAAGAAAGCAGAAAAGCTAGATGTAAATTGTCTCATTAATTTTTTACTAATGACAGCAACTCCGCAATGCTAACTCATGCCTACACTGTTTAAATTAATATTTCAACATTTCCCCGGTTATTACAGGCCAAACTTTACATCTCACAGCCTTCGTGCACTAATTTCTACAACTGTGCATACACTTAAACCCTTTAAAAGTTTCCATTGACTCTTAAATATTTTCCCTTTAATTTTAAACATTTAATTCCTAGCTCGTATCTCTATCCAGAAATCTTAAAACTGGTCTATTGAAATTGTTCTAGCAATTACGACTCACACACCTGGTAGTTTGGTGTTCTGAACTAAATGATGAAAATGACATGAGATAAATATATCCAAATTAACAATGATTTCTGTGTACACCTTGATAGGACTGCATGTATAACAAGCAAGTAATCTGGTAATCTGAAGTGAAAAGAAAAGACTTTCAACTTCTTTCATTGTAATCTAATCTCATTATTTTATTGCGATGTAACATACCTTCTTAAACTCTCCCTCTGCTTGATGGAACTCTTCAGTCCTCTGGGCAAGTTGTATCTCCAGGGTGGTGATCCTGGAGTCCTTCTTCAGAGCGCCTGATGCCAGGGTGGAAGCGTGCTCTTTCAGGTCAAGGAATGAAGCCTAAAAGAGAGAAGAAAAGAAAAAAAGATGGACAAAGAATCAGAATGTGCAGTACAAAAATGAAAAACAAACCATGATGATATAAATGTTGATCATTTAGATTAGATCTCACAATTTGTATCTCCAGGTTGGTGATCCTAGAGTCCTTATCCAGAGCTTCGGACACTAGGGTGAAAGCATGCTCTTTCAGAACCCAGGAATATAGCCTAGAAACAAGCAAAAACAAGAACAATGATCTATAAATGTAAGAAACTCAAAACCATCGGTTAACGAATGATAACTAGCAAATATTTATATCTCCAGGATTTTTATTTTGAGTCCTTCTTCAGAGCTCCAGTTACCAGGATGAAGGCAGTTTAAAAGAAAGGAAGAAAGGAAAGAGATTGTAAAAGTCAATTTTGAGCTTGTAGTAGGCAAAAGAATGGATCCTAAAAAATGGACACCCAATTATAGAAAATCAACAAATTGTGAATAATCGGATAAAAAGTAGATTACTCAGATGATTATGTAGACAGATATATTATGAACAGTTATGAACAAGGCCTTACATTCTAAAAAAAAACCTACAGTGGTGCCACATCTGGCCAAGTTATCTCACCTCTTTCTCAGTAATCGTCTTGCGCAGGTCTTCCACAACTAGCTTCTGCTCCTCCAACTTCTGGGCGTACCTCTCCGTCACGTCCCGGCCCTCTCGGATCTCTCTCTCCTTCTCCGCCCGCAACCTGTCGATTGCCCGGTCCTTGTCAGTGAGGGCGTCCTCCAGACTAGACACGGCGCTGTCCGAGCTGGTCTGGTCAACCTGCAGGGCGCTGATGCGTGACTGCAACGATGCAGCGTGATTATCGCGCTCCTTCAGTTGCTCCGTCAAGTTGTCAATCTGTAAGATTTTAAAATTTTGTATCGTAGAAAATATGATAAACGTTATATCACGGAGGAAGCTTGTTGGTGCTTTGATGCCTTTCTTCAACAATATTCAAATAGGTATGAAAACAATCGGGAAGTACTTTGTCAAAGGACAATCAACGAATATACACTGTTACATGTAGAAGAATATACACAGTAAGTTTATACACTGATTACTTGATATTATACACTGTACACATACATTATGTGAAAAAAAACATATTTGTAAACAAGGGTCCACATCATTGTGACACTTGAACAAAGTACATACAAACATAAAAAGTATTAATCTGAATTGACTTATTGTTATTAGCTACAGTATTGCATTTGCATACAAAGGAATGGAATAAACAATCCAATTGAGATTTCTCAGAAATAAAAGTGTTAGAGGTGATTAGGTGGAATAGAAGAAGGGAACACACACCAATTGATATACTAAAAGGAAACATATTTCACTCCTATTTCTACCAATCAAGTATCTAAATGCACATTCTGAATAGATACATGTGGTTTCAAAGGTACACATCTTCGTGCAAATCAGTACGATTTTTAAGGTTGTTGGTGCAAAGGCTCACACAAAATAGCTTTGAGGTTAGCCTCTGACTATTAACTGTAATCATGACATTGAAAGGCTCAATCCATCATTCATTATGACTATTAAAGGGATCTAGTAACTTCAAAAGTGAATGGTTGGTAAAAATGTGTATGTTTGTGATCTGATATGTCCACTAAGTAATGTGTACAAATTTCATGTTAAAAGTGATAATCGCAGACTCATTACACTGACTTTGTATACAGTTATAACATTCCAGTGGATAATTAAAGGTCTGACAATTTTAATTGTAAATATCTTTTAAAAGGGAAATTCAAAAAAAAAAAACCTGCTCCATGCTTCTATTGGTAATATGAGTACAACAAGGTATGAGGGAACCACTAGAGTTCTAAGTAAGTTAGGTGGATTTGGACATAACTAGATCCCTGTAAACAAATTAAAATTTAAAAACTCCATTATTCAACCCACTGGTGCCTAGGAATTATTTATTTCAGGATGGGCCCATGGCAAATATCATATTTCATCAACACATAACAAAACCCATTGCTTACGGGAACCGGGTGGGCTAAATCTACAAAGTCTGTGGGGATTTCAGAATCTCGTAGTGAACAGGTTAACAGGTACCCTACTAAATTAAGCAATCCCCATACGGTTTACCACAGGGCCCACCAGGTTCCAGTAGGCAATGGGTCAAGCAAGAATAGATCAAGTTTAAAATGAGCAAATGAGCAAATGTGTCTCTAATGGTTTAATACTCTGTTTGATTGCAGGCAAAATATGACATATCATTTACATTTAGATGCAAAATTCTCTATGTATTGGCCTGGAGTCACATCCTGTATTAACCCCTTGGTTACAGGAACCAGGTGGGTTGTGTACAAAGTCTATGGGGATTTCAGAAACTCGAAGGGAATGGGTTAAAAGACACTGCATATTGCATGGACAGGGTGACAAAAGCCTTCCAGCAAAACTGAATGGGATCGAGTCTCAAGTCTGCAGGAAATGAAGCTTTTATAAAGATGACTATTTCACTGGTTTAGATTGTTCTTGACTTGAAACAGAATGCACATAAGCCACATCTCTGTTCCTATAAACAGACAATTAAATCGGATATATACTGTACATTCAAATCGATCTAGACAACTTTATGCAAACATATCTCCATATTACAAGGGAAAATACATCTTACCTCTACCTGTACTCTAATAAAAACACAATTTTCCATGAACAAAGTAATACTTACCAAGCAAATCAAGGCATATAAATGTCTACTCTACTAATTAGACTATGAGTACAGTAATAGCAGTAGAGCTAATAAGGTAGAATGCAGACACACAATATTCTCAAACCCAACAAATACATGTAATATACCAAACAAGCAAGTGGGATATTATTTGGCCTCATTTCAACAAGGAATTAATTATATTATACTAAAATTACTATATGTCTATATCTGATACATACCAACATACAGCGGATCGGAACGACAAATTGCACAATGAATGCTCATTCATTGGGCTGTTTACTAGACCTGCAGCGCACATAAATGTACATCCCGTAATATATCAATCACAAAAAGCTACCAAGTTCTTACACAAATGACACAACCACTACATGAAGTTATGTTAATTATTACAGGGTTTAAAACTCAAGCTTTCAACTACCAGCACTTGTAAAGATATATACATTGTGTATTTCCTTTGCCACTGCAGGCTTTTTACGCTATACAATGTCAAACAGTGGGTGTTGGCTGGAACATACAGGCTACAGTGGCCACTTGTCTTCGTTTTTCTGTTGGGTGGTCACTATACACAGGTTTGACTGTAACTATATGAGTATACATGTATCATTGTTGGGTGGTCACTATACACAGGTTTGACTGTAACTATACGAGTATACATGTATCATCGTTGGGTGGTCACTATACACAGGTTTGAATGCAACAACACGAGTATATCATTGTGAAGAAGTCATTCTATTCATCCTATCAACTATCTTTCTTCCATTTGAAGTATTTCTTTACGATAACCAGGTATGCTATCCTTTATTTTGAAGAAGAAAACAATCCTATAAAACTCCTCTAATAAGACTCACATATGCCCATGAGGTAAAACACAATAATCATGTTCCTGTTATTAAAAAAAGAAAAAAAGGATACCAGACAGCAATGTATACAACTTTTCCAGTGATGCCTAATTCTTACTTCTTTGAATGTTTCATTTGTAGAAATGTAAACAGAACTGACTAGTTCTAAAAAAAGAAAAGAAAGTTTTTGACAAATATTTAATAAATGTCACTGCTTTCTCTTCAAGGGTTAAACCAAAAGGAAATGAATGGCTTCCAAAAGCAAAGGCACAGCAACTGGCACGCAAACAAACCAAAGGTAAATTGCACTTCAACTAAATTTGTACAGAGGAAAGGGTTAAGTTTGCCATTACATTTATAAATCAAACAAAGAAATTTGAATGCACAGAAAAACAATTTGGCAGATATGTATATTAAGCAAATAATTACCGTTGGTGAAGGTGATGGGACAATCTATCACTTCCAAGGCGATCTGGATGTAGCTATCTTTCCGAAGCGAAGCTGAGGAAAGATAGCGTATACATTCAGATCGCCGAGGAAGTGATAGTTTGCCATCGCCTGAAACCAAAAGGTAATTATTTGCTTTATATTCCACATGCACATTGAACGGTAGATCTAGTCTATAACTTAAGCAGGCCTAGTCTAATGCAAGCTGTTACTACTAGGTAACGGTTTGATCTACTTACCAACATCAATGTTATTCCAATTTCCAATGTGTATGTTGTTTCCAGCATTCGCAATAATCTTGGAACACTTTACTTTCACTCTCAAGCAAAAAAAGTTCCATTTCAGCTCCGTTAGAACTCAAATCTTACGTCGAACAACAGAACAAGCAATTAAACAATAACAACGCAGCAAACCGTGTACTGTACTGTTATACTATACACTGTACGATACGTATGCGCATGCATACACAGTGCATGCATATCGCATAGCGTATGAGCTTGAATGAACAGTGTGCTACGTATGCACAACGAATACAATTAAATTTGTAATTCGCGCGCATAGAGAACCCCGCCACATCATTTGGGTACGGAATTTGACTAGCCACACACGAGCTCCACAGTCAAGTCAATGCAACCGCAGTGAAAGTGCGTTGCACTCACTAGATAGTACTTTTTATCTAGTGAGTGCAACACACTTTCACCAAAGATATCTACAGAGTGTAACGAAGTTTTCTTCTCCCATCAATGATGGGCGAAACTATGCTTCATCACGTGATTAACTTTTGACCAATCGTAGAGCAAGATTATTAGTATGTGGAATATAATATATAATGTCAAGGCAAAACATACAGGCAAATATAGAAATGTTGGAAGTTTAACTGAGAGTAGGACAGAGTAGGACAGAGAAAATTGTTTTTTTATTTCTAAAAAAGGGGGGCTAGTCACAAAAGTCAGTGATATCATATGAAAGTCAGGAATGATGGAAGGAAAAGGGGATATAAGTAAGTCTCTGAAAATACATCAGGAGAGATGAATAATGACTTCGAAACAGCAGGTTAAGGGTCACTCATGTACTTCTGTTTGTTTTATTTTTGGGAGGGGGGAACTAAGGTCAATAGAATGATATAAGAGAAAATATGAACAAGGGGAAAGATTAAAACAAAGGTTTGGAAATAAAATAACAAAGAGAGAAATAATAGGAATTTCAAAATAGGACTTCTCTAAGGGGTTATTCTGATATGATCATCTTCTTTGCAACAATGGGAAGATCTGTTTCAGAAACTGCAGCTACAAAAGTCAAACTTACTTGAGAAAAATGAAAGGGAAAGATATGATCACAAGGACAGAATAGATTTAACATCAAATACAGGGAAATATCAAGGGTCAATTGTTTTCTCACTTTTAGGTAAAAACGTGTCACACCACTAAAGGAGACAAGAATTTGAACTACAAAATAAAGGGAACAAGTCTAAGAGGTCACGTTCACATTTTGGGGGAGGAGGGGGAGGGGGGAGGGGTCTTCTTTTTCTTCTTTTCTCACTACAAGAGGGATTTTTCACCTTTAATTGTAGAGAACTTATTTTCCGCCCTTGTTGATCCATATCTAATGATAACTCAGAATGCTTTAATGAAAGGTTTGGATGAAATGAGAAGATGGGATGAGCTTTTCTATCAGTTGTTACAAACAAGAAACAATATTCCAACATTAGTGTTTGCTACAGTTCTTATGATTCAGAAAGGTTTAATGATAAGTCAGTATGAAATAGCAAGATAATACAAACTTTTTATTTGAACAGGAAACAATTTTACAAGAGTAACATTTGCTTAGTTTTTTGATGAATATTTGTTCATTATCATTATTCATAATCAATATGAAGATTAAGGTGAGGTAGATGAAAGGCAAGATGAGATAAACATATATACGGTTTAGATTTAATAACATGTTACTTCAAGGAACAATGCAATAAGATTATATGATTCATGAAGCTGCTAGCGATTGCAAAAAAGTAAATCTTTCATATTGATTGTACGTCAAACATTTTAATTTAAACAACTTCTTTGTCCTTCAAGGTAAAACTGAATGGCACACATGTATGGAAGGTATAACAAAGGTCAATGAACTATCGCACCTTCTGAATTAACAAACATATTAGTGAGAGTTTAACCCTCTACCAGCTGTATAACTACATGGATGCATTGAATAACCTGTACATGTTCACATCAATAAGCATGCCAACGATACTCAATGAGTTAGTGAATTAAGTGGACAGTTGACACATAAGATGATTCCTAAGGCCCCTGTCACATATCACCAGATAGCATTAATGGATGCCTGATGGAAAGCAAAATTTTCAATCTGTTCGTCTCCGTTCGTATGCATTTCTTGTCCGTTTCATGTTCGGCGAATGCGTTCTTTGTCAGGCGATGCACGTTGTTCTATACGGCGGAGTGTTTTGTGCATGAAGCAATTGAGACGACTTTCACCACCTGAAGATTTGATTCTGCAAATTGTCTATCCGTCGGGCATCCATTGACTATATCCTGTGATATGGGACAACACCTATAAAGTACATTCACATTATGGCCAAAGTCCTATCCGTGTTTTGACAAGATATTGGATGCAAATGCAATTAGAGAAAATCTGTTTGTTAATTGTTTTGCTAATTAGAGGTAACCTCTTGTGCCTCTACCAATATTCAATCCATCCCCACACCACAAGCTGCCAAACACTTGTTACATAACCATCATCATGTGACCAGTTGTCACTGGATGGTGACCAGTTGATTGCTAATGGCCCGGTCAGATATCAACGGATAGCGGAAACGAATGCCCAACGCCCAATGCCCAAAAAATAGAAAATTTGCGAAATGAAATTATCCAGTGATGAAAGTCGTCTCCATTGCTTTATGTACAAAACATAGAACAACGTACATCACCGGACAAGGAACGGACAAGAAACGCATACGAACGGAGACGAACGGATGGAAAATTTAGCTCTCCGTTTGATGTCCGTTTACGCAATCCGTTGATATGTGACCGGGCTATTAGTGTTTACAAATGCAAGATAATGTACATTCACAGTTAATTAGGGTTTCACACCTCAATGAGACCCAAGCCCCTGCTTAACAAAGGTGTGAATCAAACAATAACTACACCATCCCTCTAAAGACTATTTAAAACACACTGTTATACATCGATTGACACACCAATATCTTTATTAACTATGAATTTGTATACAGTATACATATTACTTTTGTAAATACCTGCTTATTGGAACTCTACATAATTAAAACATCTACAAAAATAAATAAGACTATTCATGATAAAATTTTGATATAAGTATAAAGCTACTGGCACTTTAATTGAACAGATTGTATAAGGTGTGTTTAAATGCACTTATCTAGCTAAGAATCAGTTTTGTAAGGGGGGTTTTATGCCCATCTTTTCTGTCAATAAAGATAAAAATTAAAAACATTTAAAAGCGCTGAATCTGGGATAAACAAGTGTATTTAAACACCCCTTAGTATTTTTCTATCCTAAAAAATACTACATAATAATTAATACAATTTTATGGAATGTTGTCCCTGTCCTTCGGAATAAGTTACCAAGTGACTTTCCTAATGTTCAGTGCCTGGAAACCAGAAGCATGTGTGAAGGCTTTTTTATTTCCCCAAAGCTACTAATATTACTGATGACATTTGTTGAATTCTGAATAGAGACTACACTGTTTTAGGTTCTCTGTTTCTGTATTGTTTTACGCCTTGATTAAGTTTTTAGAGAAGTGTGCTATATTAAGTATTTATATTATATAATTATTATGGTCTATATGTTTCATAACTGTCCTTGGGCATAAAAGTGAACAAAATATAGAGAGATATGATGAAATAAAAATGTACATGTTCTTCTCTTGTTTTTCCGTATTTTTCCTGGATATGTTAATCAAATTTTCTGAGACTACCCTGGAGCCCCCAAGCAATGTCATTAGGCACATGCATAAAACATGTTCACACATCCATGGGAGAATACATGCATGTGTTACCAACACCTAATGTACTTAGCTTGCAGCTACAGGTGATGGATCCTCCTGCGTTTGATCTACATTCATTGCCCCAACCTCCCCCATTTCCATGAAAGAACATAACGCATGTGTTACCAACACCTACTAAGCTCCCAGATACAGGTGATGCATTCTCTGTCATTTACATATATCTACATTCATTCCATAGGCATAGGGCTACAGCCCCCTCCCCCAACCTCCCCCACTTAGTTGGAAGAATACATGCATGTGTTACCAACACCTACTAAGCTCCCAGATACAGGTGATACATCATGTCATGTACATATCTACATTCCTTGCCATAGGCATGGGTTGCACCCCCCCCCCCCCCCCCCCCCCCAACGTATCCCCCTCATCCCAACTTCCAAATGAAGCTCCCTTTTATTTGATTTCGTTTTTTTCATAGAAAAATGCATAGTTAACATTTGAATATCTACATTTAAAATGTGTTCATTCTTGATTTATATATAGACATATATATGTATATAGTTACATACAGTAGTTTATTTATACTCCTATATAGTGCTGAGCACTGTACACAGCTACATAGTTCAAATGTTTGTTCGGCCATTGCACTACGTCTCTTTTCAATATATATATATATATATTTCAAAGGGAAACAAATCTAGATGAATGAAGCCTCTGAAAAGAGCCTCTACTAATCACTTTGCTTCCACATGAAATGTCACAACCATTCCCTAAAACAAGTTATTAGATCAATGGATTATCTGTTACTCATCCATGAGATTAGCAGATTATATATCAATCATCTGTGGGATTAGCACAATGCAACCAATCAACTGTAAGTACTGTTATATATCACATAATGCTTTATGATGTTTATAATCAAATCTGGGTGGTTGCGTATCATAGCAAAATCTTAATAGTAATTTTCATGAGCGATTAGACTGATAGGCTTAGCATTACATGGCAGAAATATTTAGGTTGATAGGTCCATTTATACTGGCCCTACATAATTATTACTTGAATTACAAAATAGTGATTATAATAGAGTAATACATAATGTATGTATTTTTCATGAAGATCACCAAAATTGAAATTCACAATTCTTATGTGCAAATCTAAACAAAATGATAATTTCTAGAGTGAATGAAATAAGGTTGAATGGTGAGAACAAGCTCTGTCTTGCCATATGTGAGGTGCATTGATTTAGCCATGCATATCTCATGAATGATCCGAACCGTGCCAAAACATGAGTTCACTTATTGCTAGCATAAACATGTGTGAAAAGTTACAAATACATTTGAATTAATGGAAAACTTTTTTGTAACTAAAAATACTGTAAAATAAAAAAATAAACAGTAGTAGAAACTACAATCAAAATAATAGTAAACTTGTAAAACTGAAAATAATGGCAATATTGTAAACAAAACAAAAAATGTAGTAATTAGTTGCAATAGTGTACACAGTCTGGTTAATAAGATCTTAAACATCAGCACTTGTTCAGGCTTTGTTACCCAATCTTTAAAATGAAAAGTATGACAAGGAAAAGGCAAAACTTGGCAATGCCAAAGGAATCCAGTCAGTAGGCTGGTGAAGATGTATGGATGCACATTGCAAGCTTCCTATCGGTAAGCAAAGACATCTTATGTTGCGTGACATTGTATAATGCATGTTTAAAACTTTTCCTATAAAAAAAAACAGACAACTTTCCTCTCTACTCTAAATACCTACCTTCCTCTGGAGGACGATGATCTTCCTCTCCTTGAGGTCCACCATCTCCCGGAGCTCAATGACCTCTGAAGAGTGCTTGGAGTTGTTGGTGTTGATTGAGGACATAGCGGCCTCCTGTCGGTTCAGGAGGCTGTCTTTGTCCTCAAGTCTACTTCTTAGTGTCTCCACCTGCAAAACATAGTGGAAAAGAAGATGAATTAATATTTGATCTACATTATATCACTGATAAGATTTGTTATCAATATTAATGATGACCTCTGATGATTGCTTGGAGTTGTTGGTGTTGATGAAGGAAATGCTGACCTCCTGTCGGGTCAGGAAACTGTCCTTGTCCTCAACTCTGCTCCTAAGCGTTTCCACCTAGAGATCATGATGAAGAAGATGACATAAGTGTCTTAATCTATATCATTGAAAGAGTTGGTATCAATGGTGATGATGACCTCTGGGTCTGTAGACTGCTTGGACTACTACATTAAGTGTGTTGTCCTTGATTTTACGTTTAAACTAACATCGCCTGTAGGAAGATGGAGCGTTGTTGTTTAGCTGCTCCTCTGGGAGGTATATGTGGGCCTGTTAATCCAACTCTCCTGCTCTTACTTTTGTTCCCCTTTATAACATGCTTTATTACTTTTCTGTTTTTTTTATTATTTGTTTTTTTACTCATATCAGCTTGAAGGATCCTGTAGTGGTGTTCTTTGGCTGCAATGGACTCCTATAGAAGGTCTAGGTGAGCCTATTGGTATGGCTCTCTGTAGTCACAGGCATTCAATTTTGAATTAATTATAATATATGTATATGTATATGTATATATGTATATATGTATTCTTTGATGTCCTTGATGATTGACTGATACTCACAACCGCTTGAAGGATGCTTGAGTGTTGTTCTTTGGCTGCAAAGGGACTACTTGGGAAGGTCTAAGTGAGCCGATTGGTCCCACTCTCTTTGGATCCTAGATCTAAATTGTAAGTTTACTTTCATTACATGCTGTGTGTTACCGTTTTTATTATTTTCCTGATTATCTGATTTTTACTCACATCAGCTAGGAGGATGCTTGAGTGTTGTTCTTTGGCTGCGAGTGACTCCTTTAGGAGGTCTATGTGAGCCTGTTGGTCCCGCTCTCTGTGTTCTAACGCCTCAAATTTGGTCTGGAAAGTGTGCAAGGCTGCAACTTTTAGGCTCATCTCCCCCTTCAACTGGTCAAGCTGTATCAAAAAGATGGTAAAAGAGGAAACATATTAATACAGCTTCTCACCAGCACGAGAATTGATAAGGGTTTTGGAGATAAGTATCAACATCAAAAGGGTCTTGTGGCTCAATGGCTAGAGCACCATTCTAGCAATAGAGGTCATAGTTCTAATCCTGATGTTCATGTTCTTTGCTCATGTTCATTTCTTTCATTTATTTCTGGTCAGTTCCTCTTAGTTTGAATTTACTTCATTAAAAAAGCTGCATTAATTTGCAAGATCTTAAATTGCACTAAACTGATTCCTTATCCTTCAGGTTTATTTCAGATTACATACCGCTTTGGACACGTGCGAGCACTGGAAAGGTATATCTAAGGGTCTTGTGGCTCACTGGTTAGAGCATTGGTCTAGCAAGATTTCCAAGAGTTTTGGGCTCCTTAAAAGTTTTGGGCTCCTTACCTGGCAGTCCCCAATTTTCTTTGTTAATTTTAATCTACTCAAATAGTTCAGTTCAGTTTCCTCTATAATGCTGAAATATCCTTTTTTGAGATTGATTTTTTTAACACAGTATAAAGTCTCATTTACAGAAAAATACTTCCAGTATTTTCAAGAACATCTTAAAGGCATGCATGTAAAGTGTAAAATTCTGCCGAAAGAGACATTTGAGACTTCAATCCTATGTCAAAATCATTGTAATATACAATTAAAAGATGTGTGAAAGTTTGAAGAAAAACGAACCCTGTTTACCTCGTGAAAAAAAGAATATTGAGTTCATATTTGATCACTGAATACTGATGGCCTGCCGTACATTTGTCGCAGTAATAATCATCCGTTGACGATATCCGCACCCGTGTATGTTTACAGACTGTACGGAATTCATGGAATTTGCGCACACTCGGCTCAAAGTTCAGTGGGTCGGGAAAATTTCCCACGCGTGCTGGCCGGACGTATTCAGCGACGACAATTGTACTTTTTATCAAAACCGTTAGCTAACGCTTTTGAAATAATGATTTTCAATGATAATTATCTTCATACTAAAGGGGCATTTGAAAAAATCGAACCCTATTTTATTGTTCTCCTACCATAAGCTAAACAACACGGCAGAAGAGAAACGAGGATACTCCAAGTATTTTTCGTGGAGTTAGAGACTTTACCTGGATCCCTTTAAACTTGGCTTAGAAAGCCTTTTTGCTTGTGGTTCTCCCTAACTGTCCCTTTCGATACTCTACCAAAATGTCAACCCGTGCAAGGCTATTTGGTTTATTTGTTTCCATAGACCCCTCCCCAAATATTTTGTGGACCAGTCCTGAATGGGTGAATAGTAAAAGTTTCCAACCTTGATCTTGAGTCTCGTACTACTATCGTCCATATCTCCCAGCATGCCGTTGGATCTTGCCTTCATGTCATCTCTGTTCTCCTGGGAATCAAAGAAAAACAAACAAAGATAAGAATCAATAATTAGTAAAATATATTCATGGTTGATGTTCATGTGTATAA
This sequence comes from Echinarachnius parma, assembly GCA_037951105.1. Classification (NCBI taxonomy): domain Eukaryota; kingdom Metazoa; phylum Echinodermata; class Echinoidea; order Clypeasteroida; family Echinarachniidae; genus Echinarachnius; species Echinarachnius parma. Next base: position 71,536 of record JBAMJV010007477.1, read on the forward strand.
GGATGATAAAGGGCTCTATAATTATACAAATCAAGTGAACTTTGTACATATCTCTACCCTCTCCTCCCCCTCAAAAATTGTCTATTCTCAAACTTACACTTTTACACTTATACTGAATCTGACAAACAAATGCCAAAATATTAATACTAAGACAAGTTGTATTTATACAATCACTCATACAAAAGACACGTCAAATACAAATACACAAATACAGACAGCAGTTCACTGAAAACATTGGAGACATACTACTGTACAAGTAATTAACACACACATTCACATACTTTTCAACAGAGATATACACAGGGATCTAGTAACTTTGTTGACATGTGCAAAAAGTGATGAATGGTTGATAAAATGTGTATGAATGTGACCTGATATGTTAAGGTAGTAACGTGTACAAATTTCATGTTAAACGAGTAATGAGCAAAAATGCAAAGTGATATTCACTTTATACTCGTTGCAATTATTTTTTACACCGTTATAACTTTTCAGTGGATAATTTTTAAAATCGGAACACTTCACTTGTAAATATCTTTTTAACGAAAAGTAAATGCTTCTCAACAAGTGAAGTTTTGTGGATTCGGACAATGTTACTAGATCCCTTTAAAGACGACAAACAAACACATACATGTACATGTATGCTCACTCCATCTCACCTTGCCTAAAGACCTTTACGGTTCAGGGCAACATCCATTTTCCATCATAATTATTCAAATTCAAAGTAATGTTTGATCATCAACACATTGAACGCGGGTGAAATGGCCGTGATATGATCGTTTCTACGACGCATTATACACAGTATGGGAAGAGCACAAGACCTTCTGATACCATTAACAAATCAGGTCGCACAACCTCTGTGCACATAGATACAACCTTCATACGGAGACATGTTTCACTGTTGTGATCATTTATATTGTTTATAATGAAATAAATACAAGTGCTGTAGTCGAGTCCAGACTCGAGACTGCCTTTGATGGTCTCATGACTCAGACTCGGAGCCGAGTAACAATGTAAAACAAATGGGAACATGTTACTTCGTTGGGGACTCGGACTCAGAACTTGTGAACTCGACTACAGCCCTGAAATGCATATATATAAGAAAATCTGGTACAACCATTGACAACTAAAATGTTAATATCTCCCCTAGATGAATGCTATGATGGTTACATTTGAGAAAATTTGAATAATATTTGGACAAGATCTGCAAAAACTGTTGACCAATTGCACCACTACGGCATGTTCATGGCGAGTCAATAATCAATCTTTCATGATTATTTTGATCATACTTCTGGATCTAATGAGTTGAATTCAAGCATATCCCCCATCCCTAACTAGATAACTTGATTGATCTAGCAATGTCTAATGAGTTGAATCCAAGCAGAACCCCCATCCCTAACTAGATAACTTGATTGATCTAACAATGTCTAATGAGTTGAATCCAAGCAGAACCCCCATCCCTAACTAGATAACTTGATTGATCTAACAATGTCTAATGAGTTGAATCCAAGCAGAACCCCCATCCCTAACTAGATAACTTGATTGATCTAGCAATGTCTAATGAGTTGAATCCAAGCAGAACCCCCATCCTTAACTAGATACCTTGATTGATCTAGCAATGTCTAATGAGTTGAATCCAAGCAGAACCCCCATCCCTAACTAGATAACTTGATTGATCTAGCAATGTCTAATGAGTTGAATCCAAGCTGAACCCCTATCCCTAACTAGATAACTTGATTGATCTAGCAATGTCTAATGAGTTGAATCCAAGCAGAACCCCCATCCTTAACTAGATAACTTGATTGATCTAGCAATGTCTAATGAGTTGAATCCAAGCAGAACCCCCATCCTTAACTAGATACCTTGATTGATCTAGCAATGTCTAATGAGTTGAATCCAAGCAGAACCCCCATCCCTAACTAGATAACTTGATTGATCTAGCAATGTCTAATGAGTTGAATCCAAGCTGAACCCCTATCCCTAACTAGATAACTTGATTGATCTAGCAATGTCTAATGAGTTGAATCCAAGCAGAACCCCCATCCTTAACTAGATAACTTGATTGATCTAGCAATGTCTAATGAGTTGAATCCAAGCAGAACCCCCATCCCTAACTAGATAACTTGAGTGATCTAGCAATGTCTAATGAGTTGAATCCAAGCAGAACCCCCATCCCTAACTAGATAACTTGATTGATCTAGCAATGTCTAATGAGTTGAATCCAAGCAGAACCCCCATCCCTAACTAGATAACTTGATTGATCTAGCAATGTCTAATGAGTTGAATCCAAGCAGAACCCCCATCCCTAACTAGATAACTTGATTGATCTAGCAATGTCTAATGAGTTGAATCCAAGCAGAACCCCCATCCCTAACTAGATAACTTGTTTGATCTAGCAATGTATAATGAGTTGAATCCAAGCAGAACCCCCATCCTTAACTAGATAACTTGATTGATCTAGCAATGTCTAATGAGTTGAATCCAAGCAGAACCCCCATCCCTAACTAGATAACTTGATTGATCTAGCAATGTCCAATGAGTTGAATCCAAGCAGAACCCCCATCCCTAACTAGATAACTTGAGTGAACTAGCAATGTCTAATGAGTTGAATCCAAGCAGAACCCCTAACTAGATAAGTTGATTGATCTAGCAATGTCTAATGAGTTGAATCCAAGCAGAACCCCCATCCCTAACTAGATAACTTGATTGATCTAGCAATGTCTAATGAGTTGAATCCAAGCAGAACCCCCATCCCTAACTAGATAACTTGATTGATCTAGCAATGTCCAATGAGTTGAATCCAAGCAGAACCCCCATCCCTAACTAGATAACTTGAGTGAACTAGCAATGTCTAATGAGTTGAATCCAAGCAGAACCCCTAACTAGATAAGTTGATTGATCTAGCAATGTCTAATGAGTTGAATCCAAGCAGAACCCCCATCCCTAACTAGATAACTTGATTGATCTAGCAATGTCTAATGAGTTGAATCCAAGCAGAACCCCCATCCCTAACTAGATAACTTGATTGATCTAGCAATGTCTAATGAGTTGAATCCAAGCAGAACCCCCATCCCTAACTAGATAACTTGATTGATCTAGCAATGTCTAATTTTTAGAAAGGGATAGAGGGTGCGATAAAGTTCAGATGCAATTTATTTAATTTAAAATGTGAGTGCTTTTTAGATAATGAATACCTTTTTAATCAAAAAATTGACAGCTACCCTGCAAATGATGACATTAAAAAAAATATAAGTAGAATAACATCTAACAGCAAGAACAACGTCACACATACTTTTAGCTATCAGTATTGAATACTTGCACTTGTATGTTGAAATACCCATTTCCATTATCTAAACATGCCCATAAAGAGCTCACTACAAGCTCACTTCAGCCATGATTACATTTATCTAACTGTGATAGTAAACTTAACTTAACTTAACTTTGCCTATCCGAACCTGGTGGGCTATGTACAAATTCATTGGGTACATGTACAAATTCATTGAGCATTTCCAAATCTAGAAGGGAGGGGGTTAATGTTTGTCATTCTTGAATCCATGTGTATGTATGTATGTATTGATGATACAATACCCTTTTACCATTTTTTAACCTGGCTGTAAACCGTCTACTTGCAGTCATACAGTTATTTTTCTACACATGTTATAATTTACCTGAGCTCCAAAAAAATCAGTAAGGAAGCTTTATTAGTGAAAGGTTACTACGATAACCTTTATGACATCCTGACTTGCAATTCTTATCTCATTTCCTAAAGTAATCCAGGAAATCATGGAAGGAAAAGACATCCTCTAAGTTTGTCTATCTAACATCCTTAATAATGTATGTAAATAAAACCATTTTGATTCTTCTAGTATAAAACAAACTCCATTTATCTACACATAAGTTTCAAATGTTATCATTTTACTGTTTCTTTCTGCAAGTTATCACAGTGAAGAGGAATTGATATTGATGTAACATAAATTGTCCATAGACCTAATATTTAAGGGACCTGATGGGGCCCGTTTCATGAAAAGGTCTTTCTAGCTAAGACTGTCTTTAATAACTGTCACATGAATGTGACTGATCTACGAACGTATGGATGGCGTTTGTTCTGATCACAAAGGACAAGGTTGGAAGTATAATAGCAAAGACGCTTTCATACAACATAAATGTGTTGCCATAAATGTCCACGTTATACCAAGGTCGTGTATGTACAGAGGTAAGACCCTTTCATGAAACAGGGGCCAATACTAAATGTGTTACTAGTGTAACATAATCTTAAAAGCTAGTCTTGTTTCCTCCCTTACTTAATGCCACACAAATGTATCCATCATCACTCCACATCTCATCATCTGCATAGTCACTGGAGCAAGACAACACAAAGTCAATTTATCATGCTATCAATGTGTTCCGATTACAATGTGATAGGGAAATGTTAAATTCGTCAAATTGTAATATTTAAATCAGAATATCATGAGTGTAATGACACCTCTCTATCAAACCACTTCGCTGTACATGTATCCATCACCACTCCACTACTCATCATTCGCTTCATGCAGAGATGCACAGTCACAGGACGCATGGCTGAGTTTTCTCATTCCCAAATGACATGGAGCGGCCAAGATTTGCATCAGTTACCCTTCTAGGTCCGACTCCATCAACTGATGTTTTTCCGTCTGGGGGTGGGGTAATATCAGTTGCTGTCTGGCATTGGGCAGAGCCAGCATACACAGGACACAAGGGGCTGCCCAGGCCTCCTGGATTGTGGGTAACCCTTTACTCCCTAATGACGGTTTATATATGACAAAGATTTGCACCAGTTACTCTTCTAGGTCCAACTCTATCAACTGATGGTTGTTGTCTGGGGGTGGGGTAATATCAGTTGGTTTCTGTCAATGGGCAGAGCCCGTGTAAGAAGGGCACAATTAAGGGGCTGCCCAGACCTCCTGGATTCTGGAAATCCCCATGGATGTTCCTTCATTCCTTAGTGACAATATACGGCCAAGATTTGCATCAGTTGCCTTTCTAGTCCAACTCACCAAACTGTTTTTTTGAATTGGAGAGAGTGGCATATCAAGCACAATATGAATACTCATTGCTACCTTGGTTTAGAGACTTCCTCCCTCTTGAACCTTGATGATATCCCCAAAGACCTCTACCTAGAAGGTGAAACTTTGGGTTTGACCAGAGTGTAGTTGAGAGGTTCCGAGGCCATCCCACCAACCCTCCCAAAAAAAGAATAACTATAATTTAGTACTATTAAACTCACATACTTACAACTCACATACGTCACCCTTATCCATGTTCTATTTGATGTATTCACCAACAGTATCATATCCTCCAAAAATTAGCATCAGTTGCCCTTTTACTCCTATTCCCTCGACCCACTTTTTGTATTGAGGTTGGGATTAATATTACAGAATATACTTTACACGGGCATCAGTTACCTTACTCTCATTTCCTGTCGCTAGTGTGTTCCCCCGGCTCATCAAAAATTTATATATCACGATTTTCATATTCCCAAATTATAAACAAGCCCAGTTCTGCAGCAGTAACGCTTTCAATCCACCTCCCCCGAATGAATTTTGTCTGGCTATCAAATATAAGTATACCTGCTGATAATAAATTATCAAGTCAGATACCATGACTGCAATTGTAGCAAATAATATAATATATACTCACACTATAATGATGCATTATATGTGTTAGGTAATATATGTACAACAAGGCAGAACATTTCCATATCTACAATATTTGTTCATGGTGCCTCGAGCAAGTGAGTAAGGCAAAGACTTTTTCGTGTTTGCTGTCTCAAATCAGAAATAGGTGGCCTAAAAAACAAATACATAAAAATGTCTTATATAATTGGTTGCCTAGACATGCAAGTTAAATTTGAATTCAGAAAAGTTTTAGTGGCCCAATGACATTTCCATTAATACTCATTACTGGACCAGTGCTAATTTAAATACCTGACAATTGTACACCTTTACAACAGAGAATATGCAAGAGACAATTTTGAATACTTCTGTGTATATCCATAAACATGGGACAAAAGCAATGTATTAAATAGGAAACACATTGGCATGGTCCCTGCACAGCCCATTTAATATTTTCCTCATGTTTGACTGCCTATATGATCGTAAGCAACATACTCCATTCATCAATATATCGAGAGGCCTATAAACCACAAATCTAATCAACATAAACCTCACTCACAGTAATATATGTCGGCATCGGGCCATACATCCAGACATATTGTGCATCGCAAGAGATGCAGGTGTTTGTCTCCAACTTTATCAAAAGTAAGATGGCTGTATTTTAGTCTAAATTTAGGTATCAAACAACAACTACTAATTAGCAACCTCAAGTATGTACACAAATATGGACCATACTAAAACATAGATACAAAACATAGGAAATAGCCCCAAATCACAATATATACGCACAGATAAAGAGTGAACCTTACACATAGATACAAGACAACACACACAAACAACAACCAACAGCTCCACCTGCATACATTATATGCCACACAAATAATCATACTTACACATAAATATAAAACAACACCAGCACACAGACACACAATCAAACTACAAATAAGTGAACAAACTAGCATACAAAACAGACAAATAACCACAGACATACGTGACACCAAAAACATACAAACAACAACAAGTGACAAGCGACTGGCTGGAAAACTTCCCAGGGAGTGGAAATTGTGCACTTTGTATGCAGGAATAATTCAAGTGTTTATCCGTTGACCGGGGTAATAATAATAGCGCTTAGAGGCTCATTGCAATTTAGGCTCTATAAATGTCTATTATTATTATTATCATCAAAACCAATACCTCTCTGTCCTTTGACTCCATGCGTTTCTGCATTTTGATGAGACGCGCCTCTGACTCCACCAGTCTGGCTCGCATCCGATCCATCTCCACTTGGTCTACTTCCAGTTTCTTGGTGCTTAGACCTGTCATCAAAACAATCATTATTACGAAAGTCATAATAATAATAATAATAAGCAACTTTTATAAAGCGCATAACACATAGCGATTAAGCATGCCCCTTTGCACTATAGAGAAAAGAGAGACAAAGAAACAATAATAAAAGATCATACTATGGGTTTTTTTTTTAAATGCATAAATTGAATCTTAAATAGGTTTGTCTTTACAGCAATTTATGATCATGGCCCAAAAAATGATGGGAATAATGAAGATAATAATTGTAATTATGAATATATTCATAGTACCGTAAAACTCCGTGTATAAGGCGCACTCGTGTATAAGGCGCACCCCCAACTTTCTAAAAAAAAAAAAAAAAAAAATATTATTATTATTATTATTATTTTTTTTTTTTAGACACCCTGTATTTTTTTTAGTCACCCTGTAGTGCTGTTGGAAAGCTTACATCACTGTTCTATGGCATAACAAGGGCTTAATGTTTAATTTAGCATTCATCAACATATACATTTTCTCAAATAAAACATAGTGGTTATTACAAAAATTGCACATTTATTGAGCAATAACACTGTTGCTCATGAATATTCATATGAGGTAGCAAAGCTAATTAAATATGCAAAATACCAAATTCATTAATAACTTTGTTTAATGAGAAAAATGTATAACCACTGTTTAGAAAATTGAATATTAAATGAGTGCTGCTACTCATGAATATCTGAATATTCAATTAGTAGCAGTGTGACTGCTTAAAAACTTTGTTTCAACATTTTGTTTTGCTAACCACTATTATTTATGTAGGAAAAAGGTATATGTTGATAAATGTTCCCCCTCATATCAAGCTCTTGTCATGCCCTAGACCAGTGTAATAAACATTGAACATGACTACAGGGTGTCACAAAAAAAAATTCTAAAAAATAAAAAAATAAAAAAAATAAAAAAATAAATTATTTTTTTTTTTTTTTTGGCTGTACCTGTGTATAAGGCGCACCCCCGACTTTAAAATTTTTCCGACGGAAAAAAAGTGCGCCTTATACACGGAGTTTTACGGTAAGTCATTATAAGGCTGCTACTCACTCCAAGATCAATTGAAGCATTTTGTTAATTATACAAATGTATAATTTGTTTTCTGTCTCAATTTCTAAAGGATTATTGCATCGTTAATTATAAATGTGGCAATCTAAACAAACAAACAGACATAAAGCAAGTTGAATTCTGTCATACCTTTGCTCTGCAGCATCTCTAGGAGTTTCTTGATGCTCTCCTCTCTGGCACCTAAGGTCTGTTTCTGGGTCTCTATCCGCAGGTCCATCTCTTCAAGCGTCTTACGAAGCAGGAACGCCTCTCTCGTGGCCCGTTCCCGATCCGCTCGCAGCCCCTGCGCCTCGTGAGACGACATCGCCCCCGTCGTACTGGCGCCGGAGGACAAAGAGGTGGTGGTGGTGGTGGTTCCGCCATTTTGTACCACGCCGTCGGTGGCGTCGGAAGAATGTCTCTGACTATGGTCACGCTGCTTGTTGAGTTGATCTTTCAGTTCTTGGATGGTTCTGAGAAATTGCTACAGTGATGAAGGAGCAAATCATACAACTGATTAGTGAAATATTCAGGAAGTGTGAGTGGTGGAAAGGGTATTCTGATTATTAGAGTACCCCATTATTGGTGGTATTTGATGGTATTGGACCATGATTCTAGCTATATGGTGAGTTGATCTGTAAGTTCTTCAATGTTTTTTTCTTAATTGCTCCTATGAGGTAAAAGAAACAAATTTACAAATTAATGTTTGTCAAAGACAAATACAAGTCAAAGACAAATACAATTATCAGGTTATGTGTTATACCTCAATAAAATATGGAAAACAATATAACGAGTACACAGTTGTCTTAAAAACATTTGAATTGTTATCCGTTTATCTCAGAACCGGGAAATTAAGGGAATGTTCCGTTTATTTTCAACTTCATTTCAGTTTCATCTGATTAAGGCTGCTCCTGGCTAGGCTGTTGTTGTTCACTATATTGTTATTTCAGGTATTGTGCATATGTTCTTCCATTTTTGAAATAGAAATTGCTGCAACAAAAATGTAAGGTTATGAAAAGTAACAAAACATATATCTGTTGTGTGACATATTTAATTCCAGGACATATTTGTATTCATGAACAGATAATGAAGTTAGGGTTAGGGTTAGGGTTAGAAATGCCAATCTTTCACACTAAAAGATTGATTCTACAGTTGTGTTATGTGATTATACTTATAATCACTTGTTTTTATTAATAGCAAAGTGATTAGTTTGATATAGTCACTTGGAAAATTGCATTTAATTGCAATTTCATAGGAAATTCATTTGTATAATGATCAGATCAATTGTATTTCTGATGAATAAAAAGTAGGGCATACCGCATACATTATTGTCCGGTGAGGATGAGAAAGGTGATATGTTATTTTTGGATGGACTGAGTTAAGCATACCATCTTGTAGGTTGGAACCATCTCTATGTGATGCCTCATTTTCAGATAATAATTAGTTCCAATTTTTAGTAAATTTATTAAAAAGTAAAGGGTGCTTATAAATGTTGGTTCTACACAGGTCCATAATGTAAATAAGATTATCTACGAAATACAAAAAGTGTCTTAGCGCCGTTCTCTTTCTCAACTGACGACTTGTTTTTATAAATAGCATAGGATATGATGTAGGACATATCGTGACTGATGCTGAAATAACTTGCTTCATCCAGTGATTAATTGGAAGCAGTTACTAGTATACTAGTATGCATTTAATTTCATTGTAAAAGCAGTTTTAATCACTGAGATCCCCAGAGAGAGAGCATCAATTAATTGCTGCCAGCAGTAATGATGATTAATCACCAGACAACTTTTAACGATAAAAATGTAATATATTAGCTCTGATCACGCAAGAGAAATTGTACCAATAATGATTTTGTGTGCATGTATTCTTGTGGACTGTGTGTGTGTTTGTGAGTGTGTGCAGTGTATTCTTGCGTTCATGAGTTAATAATATACATATATCAAATACAATGATGAGTATTAACTGTCAGATAGCTTTCAATGATTTAACAATATGAAATAAATACATTGGCTCTGATTAAGCCAGAGTAACTGTAGAGCTCTACATAATGTAGACACTGTGTGTGAAGTATCCTCCAATATGTGCTTCTAGTAATGTGTAAGTTGATAATTATGTTGCGTGCAGTTATGGTGAATAATCATTACAGTTTAACAACTTTCAATTAAATATTGTATAATATATAAGTATCGGCTTCCATGGTGATTTATATGTATCGACATGACAGTAGGGTTGCAGTACCATCATGTAAGAAGGGAGGGGTTAGAGAGTTCTAAGGAGGTCTGCTGGTATTCTTCCAATTAACTTTCAATTATCAACCAAATTAATCAATTATCATTAGGACTGGTCTTAATAAAACTACAGCTGGAATCTACGCATGTCATACCAACAATTAAAGGGGACCACCATGCATAAAACAGCACATGTTTTATATGTTTCAGTACTTGTTTGATATTGAATAGATGTCCAAAACTTTGCAAAGGGTTGTGTAATTCATGAACAATGCAATTACCTTTCCTTTAATATAAGAATTTCAATTTTGGGTGTTGGTTCCCTGTAAAGTTTCCAATGGATAACTACACGTTTCTTGCTGTGATGGCGATTAATTGATAGTCAACTTTCATTTATTGAACGAAATGAAACTGCACATCCCTCTCAAGGACTTTATACATGCATATTCCAGGCATGGGTAGGTAAGCCAATAAATCAGAATAAAATGGTTCATTTTTATATATTTGCTGTGTGTAGGTATACCAATATGTCAAAAATAAATAAAAAAGGGTTTATTTTGATATGTTGGCACCCCTACACTTACATTTGTGTATGTGTGTAAAACTCTTATAATAATGTGCAAAAATTTTTTGTGCAAACTTTTTTTGTGCATAAGCTGCTCCAATCTATGTATAAAATTTAATTTCTGATGAAAGTAAATGCAAATTTCTGTGGCCCTGGCGAGCCAAGAGTTAAATGATCAATGCGTCCCTGAGTTCAGCAAATGAAAGTGATGGCCGACCGGCCAATCCACAGATAATCAAGCTACTGATGAACAGGCATAATGTCAACCGTGTGTAATTTATCTCAGTGCCACGCTATTTACGGAGACAACAAGCGGTCCCACCACTTCATTTATATGATTTATTCTCATGTAATGTATGTGTATGTATATGCCTCCATCATTTCTATTGATCATCTTTTTATATGCCTCCATCATTCCTATTTATCAACATATACGTATATGTGTATATATATATATATATATATATATGCCTCCATCATGTCTATTAATCCACATATGTACATGCCCTGCACCATTGCTATTCATCCACATAAATACCTCCATCATTTCTATTTATCAACATACATGTACAGTATATGCCTCCACCATTGCTACATTATTTATCCACTTTGTAAACTTTGAAGATTTGGTAAACATTTCATGTGATTTTGTCAGATTTAGTTGAAATCTATCCACATTATCATTAATCTATCCATAATCCACGTTTTAAATACCTTTTTATTTGTCATGTTGATTAGTAACTAGTGCAAAGAGCACACCACACAAGAACGTGTACACACATACAAATGTACGCAGGCCTATGGTGAATGCGTACCTCTGGTTTTGCTGGACTTTTATCGATCCCTATTACCGATTGTTGATGAGAGTTAATTCATAGACGAACACCGGCTCATTCTTCAATGATTGTTTACGTAATAGGAGGCTCTGGTTTGCGTAAATACATGTACAGGCAGTACATCACTTATAATTTGGCATTTGTGTGTATGTCTGTGTACATTGTGTACTTGTGCCGTTGATTGTCATTGCCTGTACGTTTGTATGAGAGTATATTCACATTATTTTTGGCAATCATTTGATTGATGTACTAGTAGCACTTACAATGAACAGCTTTTAGAGAGCGCATAACACAAAGCGCAAATACTGATAATCATGTCCCTCGATCTGCAATTGTTTGTATCATGTGTGGATGTGTGAATAACTAATTGTGTGTGTTTGTATGTGCTTGCGAGAATGTGCATGTCTGTATCCATGTTAGTTAGTTTACGTGTTTGTGGTCATTTTGTATCTAGACTTTTTCTTTTTATTACAAAATTATCTTGGAAATATTGTTATTTGAAGACAAAATGGAAATAGTGAAGTGAGAAAACAACTACATGTAGAGTAAAAAAAAATAGATTCAGAAACTGAACTGATACAAAATGAGGCGAACACTTGTCTTCAAGTGCGTAACCTTTGTTTGTAGGACACGGTATCATGCCTAGTAACATCAACAACTGAACCTAAAATCTCATTACTCTATTTCTCAACCAGGTCCACGGGGAATCATGCAACTTATTTTGCATTTCTTGCTCGAAATAATACGATTCAAAGAAAGTTCAGACTGTTCTACATTGTAAAGTGCATCATAAGGCATAACAAAATTGAAAGAAAAGGTATATATTGTAAAGCAACAGAACTAACAAAATAAATTTAGTGAAATAGTGAATACCACATATTTCTTTAATTGCATTTTCCAGAGATAAAGTAAAATGCCTAGAAACTGTACCAACTGAACCTAAAATCTCATTACTCCATTCTCTTGGCAGGTCCACGGGGAATACATTTTCTGCACTATTTCCTCAAAATGACAAGAATCAT